>SKCR01053387.1:0-45566 GCA_019454045.1 Zanthoxylum bungeanum | reverse complement strand
CGTCATAAGATGTGTTCTTGTTCCAGTTTAAATGGCCCAACAAGCTCATATCCCATGATAAATGGTCCAAATGGATCCAAACAACGATGTTCCCAAACACAAGCATAAAAAATGATGCAAACATGACATAATAATTTTTACAAAGTGGCCCATCAACATTTCAGAAGCTTTTGGCCTAATAATCATAAGGTGTGAACTTGCCTCAGTTTAAATGGCCCAGCAAGCCCGCATTTCTGACAATAGTCCAACTGCATCCAATGAGGATGGTCCACAAGCACATATTCAAGGAAATAATTCTTACTTTAGCCAACCCGGTCTATAGGTGGGTTAGTAAGAGTATAGACAAAGGCTCTCACTGGCGAAGGATGGCCCACAACTAGGTCTCCCCACTCAAGGGTTCGAGCAACCAAGTGAGCGCACCATTTTTTATACACTAAGGTACGTGCCAATGAGCTATGGTGTGTGACGGACTGTCAAATGGATTTCCCGTTGTAGATCCCCCAGAGGGAAGGTGGAGCGAGGCTCACTTAAATACCCAAGCCTCTTAGGCTCTTATCGCTTGTTGTCAGGAATAAACAACGAGTCCTCCAAATTAGTCCATCACAATAGGCTACAAGTAGATGGCTATCTAGGTGCCTTCACAGCTTTTCCTTCTAGAAAGGTAGTGAATGAAGGAAGACACCAAACCATTACCTAGCCTAAAAATGCCTTTGATTAAACCCTTACTTTATCCACTATAGACATGGTCAATTAAAACATAAATCCAAACATCACAAGTCAATATTTCGGGGCCAATTCACTATCCCCAGTGGAGTCGCCAGACTGTGGACAACAGGAACCTGGGCGACGTCGTTCCTAGGCTCGCGGCCTAGATGGGAAGAATTACATAACATAGAGTCGCCACCCGGTGTGAACCGGGACAAAGATTTAAGGCCGCACTCACCCCTCGCAAGGGAAGACCTCAAACCGTTGGGTTCGGAATGGTCCCTTACTTATGTCACTTGTAATAAAAATGATTATATAATAATTTAACCATGCTTAAATAACATTATTTCCAAGAATATCATGCTTCTAAATTCATATGCATACCTCAACAAGTTCATCACAACATGCAACGTCACATGGCAATCTCATGAACATATTTCAATCCTATGTTATGGAAAACTAAGAACAACATAATCATGCTTAAATACAAATAATACAGTTGGCTATATAACACAAGAAAGATCAACCAAGAGGCAATTATGCATGAATATGATAAGACAGACTCAGTTCAGTGTTTGCACGTTCGTGTAGCGTTCGTAAACGCGTTCGAACGGAAATGAAACAGAATGCTCACGTTCGAGTAGCGTTCGTAAACGCGTTCGAACGGAAATGAAACAGAATGCTCACGTTCGAGTAGCGTTCGTACACGCGTTCGAACGGAAATGAAACAGAATGCTCGCGTTCGTATGGCGTTTGATAACGCGTTCGAACGGAAATGAGACCTGATGCATGATAAGGCAAAAATACATGCGCGTTCGAGTTACGTTCGTAAACGCGTTCGAACGGGAACAGAACTGATGCATAAAGTGGGACGCAATACATAAACAACGAAATAAGGGGGCGCGGCGAAGTACTGCCGTAAAGGTGGCCTTTTGGGGCTCTTGATCTCTCAAAGAGAGGACCTTTAGACCAACATACTAAGCCCATGCGCGTCACATCACATCATGCATACAAACATAAAGACAATCATATTATTCTAAGTATGTCCGATTGAACGTGTCTTGCATCCAACCGAACACACATCAATCGGCGCGGCAAAGCATCGTGGTAAAGGCTTTAACCCCTCCCCATAGGGGATCTTTCATTCCACTTACTAAGCCCATGCGCTCGATTGAGTCACGCATAAATAAGCAACATGCAGAATTTAAATGACAAAAATAAATACATAAAAGCAACACAAAACAAGAGAATGTGCCGTTTACTCAAGTGGTACGTGGAGTTGTGTCCCATGTACAGACCGCACTACCGTCCATTCGGATTCGGCTACGGAATTTACGTCTGGGTTTCCATCCTATATACCACAAGAGACGACACTCTTCCATTTCATTCAAGCCACAACATGCTTCCATAAACGACTCTCATGCGAATAGAATGCAATAATAATAATAATAAAACGAATATAAACTAATGAAAAGGTACCCTCAGGTCTATCCTTTTAAATCATCTCTCGGATGTACGGTACACGATCGTCGGAAGGGGGGATGCTCTGCAACTCTCCTGGTTCACTGGTTCACTGTTCTCGTTCGTTGTCTTACTGTTTTGAGTCGTCGTTTTCCGTCTTTTGCTATTGTTTCCTTGTGGTTTCGCTGCCTTTTCCTCTTTATCTTTTGCTTATTGTTTCCTTGAGTGTGTTCCTCCTGTAATTTTTATGTGTGTTGTGTATGAGTTAGGGACTAGGGGACTAGGGGACCAACTAACTAAAATTGAGAAGGTTGGTGAAGGGTTCTTTTTATAGGCAAAGGGTTGGGCTTGACAAGGAAAGGGATTTGATTGGTTTGGTTAGGGAAGTCAAAGGATTTGATTTGGTTTGGTTTAGGGAAGTCAAAGATTGAGGGGGGGCAAATCTTGGCTAGATAGGAAAGGTTGAATATTTGATTGGCTTGGTTAGGAATACAATATTTTAGATTTGGGAATAATCTTATTAGATTGGGAATATAATTGGTTGATTGATTTTAACTTGGTATGATTATATTTTGATTTAGTGTGTGATTTGTTTAATTTAGGCATGATTTTAGTTTAAGTTGGTAATTGTTTATTTTATGTTTGGTATATGTTTTATTTAATTATTTAATTAATTTAATTATTATCTTATTTAGTTAATGTTTTAATTAATATTTATTTATTTAAGTTGGGATGTGTTTTATGGGCTTTGGGGGGCTAATTGGGCTGGATGTGAGGCTAGCAGCAAAACCAGATTACCGACACCGTTCGAACGCTTCCTCGAACGCGGCACGAACGCCCGCAATCCGTTTGACGTTCGAACGTAAACACGAACGCAGCACGAACGAAAACAGTGAACCTTGTTTATTCTGAATTTCCCCTTCCGACGTCCGTTTCCCGTGACCTCCGTGACTTAAAAGGTAGTTGTCTCCAAATAAGACTCCTCATCGGGTTTATGTGTAAAAATGCAGTGCCTACAGGTTACTTTATAGTTTGGGTAATTTTAAGGTTTACTTATTAAGTCTTAAGCTTAATGCTTCTTGTTGTCTGATCACCAATAAGATTGATGTGGTAAATCTAAAATAAACTAGACATAGGGATTTTAGGTTTCAACCTTAGACTTAATAGCCCACGATCTTCCTTGATGATAGATAACCCTTTAATAGATTTCCTTACATGATAGACATATACCTGTCGGGCGGGGGTAACCATAATTGGAACTTAAACTTAATGAATCTAGATAATTTGGTTGACATAGACATATGGTTCAATTGGGTTAAAATGGGTATTTGCGTCTGACCATCGACAGATGCTTTCGCATAATTTTGTGTTCCAGGTTAGTAAACCGATTTATTACACAAACATGAAATAACAACTTCATCTTTTAAAAGATATTAGAATGATTCACAACCGTAGATCTTTGTGTCTTTTGTTATTTTCCTTAGTATTTTCTTTTGTCTTTTTATTTATTTTGCAAAACTACAATCAACCAAATCAATCAAGCAATCATTCTCTTCACCCTCAATTAGATACTTGTAAATAAATAGATTCAATAATTAATAACAACAGTAGGAATTAAGTCATCGTGGGATCGATATTTTTATACTACTTGAACGATACGTGCGCTTGCGTTATACGTGTGTGTTTACGCCGGTCAATATCTCAAATGTATTGCTCAACAGAGGTGCCCTCAAGGAGATTGAGGGTGGGAAGAATATCATCCAAAAGCTTAGTTTCAATTATGAGGGCCACCATTGTTGCAGAAAGAGAGTTTTTGAGAATCAAAGGCTGAAAACTGAAAAGCTCTTCTTAGACAAGAAAACTCAACAAAAGTAAGGTGAAAAGTAAAGTTAGTTTACCTATATAGTCACAGTTTGGTGAAACTTTTCGTAAACTATGCAATACCTTTTCAGAATTCATTTGGTGAAACTTTTCGTAAACTATGCAATACCTTTTCAGAATTCATTTAATAGACGTCTTTCATGAATATCACTTCACAAATAGCTCTAAGAAATCAATTCACTTCGAGATTCCGAAGTAAGCACATTTCCTAGTTAACCCACTCTGAAAAAGATTCAATATGAAATTTATGAATAAGTGAGGGGAATAGAATGGAGGTACTTCGGTCCCTATATCACAACTCTGGAGTATATGAGGTCATGTACCATAATCAAAAGTTAGTGGATTTTAATGTCAATCCACTTAACTAAACATGCAAGCTTAATTTAGCATGCATAATAATAGGTATAATTACACATAATCTTATATTTCAAAATGATTTGTGAAAAATATACTTCATGCAACTTAAAGAAGTTTAGTAACGAACAAGTGTCAACAAGAGGAATGAAACCTCCACTCACAAAGGAGACGTGAGGCTATATAAACCAATGAAAAGATCTAAAAGGAGGATCTTGGAAATTCTAAAATTTAAGAAAAACAATAAGAAAACTTATAAAATTGAACTACTAAATGCAATTAAGAAGGGAAATTTTCTAATCAACAAAACTACAAAAGTACGTTTATGTAAGAATACATTATTAGACTTGAGCAGAAAGCAAAAGCACATCCCAATACTAATTGGATTCTGAAATATCATGCCTAAAGAATGAATTCTCATAATTTTTTCGCGCCTTCATCACTTATTTATAAAATCAGTATTATAATTTTTTTTTGTGATAAAAAACTATTCTTTAAATCGTCCGTTAATAAAAACTGACAAAACTGGTAATACCATTAATCTATGATAATATGGCATGAGTATTTTGTCCTTCAATGTTTCCACTACATGCCACGTCAAAAGTCATGCTCATACAATCACTAATAGTATTATTAATTTTTCGACTTGTAAATCACATAATTACCTTTTATCATGGAAAAACCCCAAATCTAAAATGAGAGTAGATCACTTTTTCCCTCTCCACAAACAAGTGGCATCTCCATCATCATAAAAAAATATTTTGTATTTGTATTTCATAATATCAGGGAAAATTCACATGCTTTACGTTTTACCAATAATTATCATCTTCATCATTTAGTCAACAAATATGTAGTTTCTTTTCACATTACTTCCTACCATTCTTTAATTAAAACTAGTAAAAGCAGTACACAAATTTTTGAATCTTTAAAATTATTTTATTATTTTAAGTATTAAAACATAAATTCAGTATTGAAATAATAAAAAAGAAAAAAAAATACAGCTAACTAGAGGTGGCTACGGTTCGATTCCGGTTCCGAACCGGAACCGAAACCGTATGGTTTTCGGTTCCACAAGTGTAGAATCGAAATCGTAACCGGAATCAGAACCGATTCGATTTTTTTTGAAAGTAGGGTTCCAGCGGTTCCAATCAGTTCGATCAGGGTAAGAATCCTAACCGAATCAATTTGGTTCCGGTTCGGTTCTGGAACCGGAACCGGTTGGAACCAGAACCTTGGCCGGGTCTACTGAACTAACATTATTCTTTCTTTGACCGATTCTCAGACCAAAGTCAAACACAAAACATGAAAAATTTTATTAATAAAACACCACAATAAGTAAATCGTCATTTCAGTTCAATTACAAACATAATAGAATCTAAAAACTCGAACCTAATTGGATGAAATCTAATAATACAAAATTATATATTGCTCATCCCTCAAAACTATTATGATCGACAGTCATATTCAAACCGAAATCTTTTGAAGGAGCGGGGGATGAGCCTGAATTTCCCACTTCCACTTATATTGATGAATGTATAGTCCGAAATAATTATAAAAAATACGCAAAACGCAACCTATATATAATAGTTAGGGGTGGGCAAAAAAACCGACCGAACCGAACCAAACCGCAAACCGGACCGAATTTACGGTTTTTTTCTAATGGTTCGGTTTGTGTGTTGGATTGGCCCACCCCAAACGGTTTACGGTTCGGTTCGGAGCTAATCCGAACCGCACCTGTAAACCGAACCGAACCGTTATAATTAAAAAAATGATATATTTTTATAAAAAAAAAAATTGTTTTTTTTCTTTTAATTGTATTCTATGTTTTTTTTTATCAGTATGTTAATACTTTTATTTTAAATTTCTTGTTAATACTTTTATTATTCAATTTATTTGTTAATATTTTTATTCTTAAATTTTTTGTTTTGTTGGTAGCATCATTATTCTTGAAAGTAAGATGTTGGATTGTCTCTTAATTAGAACGATGATAGCATCATTATTCAAGGTAATTTTAAAAAATACAAGAATTAATTGTGCCTCATTTTCAATCCTTAATGGAGTGCATGTGTCTCTGGAGTCACATCTTACACCCTAGCACTTCATACTATTTGTTGGATAGACTAGTTTTTTTTTTTTTTTTTTTTTTTTTTTTTTTTTTCACTTAAGTGGATGAAAATTTGTTTTAAATATAAAATCCGTAAAACCGAACCGAACCAATTCGTAAACCGCTGGTTTAAAAAATTTTCAATCCGAAGCAAACCGTTATTTAATGGTTTGGTTTGAGAGGTAAAAAATCCGAACCGTAAAATATGATTTGGTTCGATTTTTAGCAAAAACGAACCAAACCAAACCGCGCCCACCCCTAGTAATAGCCCATATATAATGTATTAAAATAATAATAATAATAATAAATCCCTAAGAAATCTATCAAAGGCCGTCAATAAATCTATCTTTGCTATCAATCAATTTATAAATTAATAAATAAATCTATCTTTGCTGGCTTCACGATTCCTTCAATTGTCAATTCTTTTGTGTGGCCACTTTCCTTTTGCCTTGCCCTTCACAATACAATCGAAGCTTTTTCTTTATTTTAGCACTTCTATTCTGCAGATATTCTTCACTCCAATTTCCAAAATCCCTTCCGTTTCTTCCCCTTTAGAAAAAAAAAAACAATATGTCTATTATTGGTGAGACCATTCTTGCTGTCTCCCTCGAGATGTTGTTCAAGAAGTTGGCTACGAAGGACTTCAGCTGTTTGCACGCCAAGAGCAGATCCAAGCCGATCTCAAGAAGTGGGAGAGAATGTTGGTCAAGATCAAAGCTGTGCTTGATGATGCAGATGAGAAGCAGACGAGGGATTCTTCAGTGAGAATCTGGCTTGAGGAACTTCAAAACTTGGCTTATGATATTGAAGACATATAGATGAGTTTGCAACTGAAGCTTTGCGGAAGGAGTTGAATGAACCTGATCAACAACCCAACACTAGTATGAGTAAGTTGCATAAGCTCATTCCCACTTGCTGCACAAATTCAGCCTGGATCTATTAAGTTTGATTCCATGATGGCATCTAAAGTTGCGGAGATCACTGGCAGATTGCAAGAGATTACAACACAGAAAGACCAATTGGAGTTGAAAGAAAATTCAGGAGGGAGGTCCAAAAGAGGAAGGAAACAGCCAGAGACAACGTCGTTGGTGATTGAAGCTGAAGTACATGGCAGAGAAGATGAGAGGAAGGCAATAGTTGATTTGTTGTTGAAGGATGATTCGAGTTCTGATGGTGGGCTCTCCGTTATTCCTATTATAGGGATGGGAGGGTTGGGGAAGACAACTCTAGCTCAGTTTGTTTACAATGACAAAATGGTAGAATCCCATTTTGAATTAAAAGCTTGGGCTTGTGTTTCTGAAGATTTTGATGTTGTCAGGGTCACAAGAACAATTCTTAATGCGATTTCTTCGCAGGCTGCCTCTGGTGATGATCTCAATTCACTTCAGGTCAAACTGAAGAAAGAATTATCTGCAAAGAAATTCCTACTTGTTTTGGATGACATGTGGAATGAGAATTACGGTGATTGGACACTAAACTTAGACTTCCATTTGTTGCTGGTGCAGCAGGAAGTAAGATCATAGTCACAACTCGTAATCAAAGTGTTGCATCCATAATGGGTACAGTTTCAGCTTATGAATTGAAAAAGCTGTCTGTTGATGATTGTCTTCTTGTATTTACTCAGCCACTTTGGGGACCAAAGATTTCAACAAGCACCAACACTTGGAAGAAATTGGCAAGGAGATTGCCAAAAAGTGCAACGGCTTGCCTCTTGCAGCAAAGACACTTGGAGGATTGTTACGAGGTAAATACGACCCACGTGATTGGAAGAAGGTGTGTGATTAACAAGATATGGGATTTACCAGAAGAGAAGGAGTGATTATATGCGAGCTCTTCGAGTAAGTTATTATTATCTTCCTGCACATTTAAAACGATGTTTTTCACATTGTGCATTGCTCCCAAAGGACTATGAATTTGGTGAGAAAGAGATAGTATTACTATGGATGGCTGAGGGTTTACTGCATTCTAATAAGATTGGCGAGGAAATGGAAGAATCAGGCCATAATTATTTTCAAGAGCTGCAATCAAGGTCATTCTTCCCAATCACAATCAAGAACAGATTCATCATGTTTGTGATGCATGACCTCATCAATGATCTAGCTCAATGGGCCGCAGGAAAAAAATATATTTAGAATGGAGGACACACTGGATGGTTCCAAGCAGCAAGAGTTTTACAAAACTCTTCGTCATTTTTCATACAGTCGTGGCAATTATGATTCCATCGAAGGTCGGCGCAATCGCTGATGCCAAAAACTTGCGAACTTTTTTGCCAGTTTCGTTGGAAAATTCTGCCTATGACTACTTATCTTATACCGTTGTACATTTGTTGTTGAAACTGCAACGCTTAAGGGTATTATCTTTGCGTGGGTATGAAATCTACGAGATACCAAATTCAATTGGTGATTTGAAGTACTTACGGCATCTCGACCTCTCTGGAACTTCAATTGAAACCTTGCCAGAATCAATAAATATGCTTTACAATTTGCACACACTTTTATTAGAACGCTGCTCTCGGTTGAGGAAATTATGTGCAGACATGGGAAATCTAAAAATGTTGTGCCATCTCGACAATTCAGGTGCTTCTAAACTAGAGGAAATGCCTCTACGAATTGGTAAGTTGACATGTCTCAAGACATTGTGTCAATTTGTCATCGGTGAAAACAATGGCTCTGGGTTACAGGAGTTGAAGTCATTGAAGAATCTTCAAGGAGAGCTTATGATTTCAAGGTTGGAGAATGTAAAAGATGCCGGTGATGCGATTGATGCCGAGTTAAATGGTAAACAAAAACTTAATGTATTAGTTCTCAAATGGAATTATAGTAATGGCAATTCAATGGAGGCTGGTGGAACTGATACACAGTGCTTGATATGCTAAGACCTCATGAAAATTTGGAAGAGTTCACTATCATGTGGCTATGGCGGAACCAAGTTTCCAATATGGTTAGAAAATGGTGCGTGGCAAATTTAGTGCTCTTACGATTTGAAAGATGTTGCACGTGCTCTTCTTTAGCGTCAGTCGGACAACTGCCTGTTTTAAAGCATCTTTTTGTAAGTCAAATGGATGGAGTAAAGAGTGTGGGTCAAGAATTCTATGGAAACAATGGTTCAGTGACTTTTCCATTATTGGAAACTCTTTCTTTTGAGCTTATGAGTCAGTGGGAGGATTGGATCCCTCATGGATCTGGTCAAGAGGTACTAGTTTTTCCTAAACTACGAGAGCTTTCTCTTGTAAATTGTCCTATTCTTCTCGGAAGCTTGCCAGAACGGCTTCCTTTATTTGAGAGAGTCTTGTCATTCGAGGCTGTGAACAATTGGTAGTGTCAGTTCCATTCACTCAAACTCTCTGCAAATTGAAATCCGTGGATGCAAAAAGGTGATGCAGAGAAGTGCATCGATCTCAGCTTACTGAATTCATCATTGGTTTCCAATGATTTGATAAATCAAGTGTTTCTAAAAAGGGAGCTTGAGCAAGATCAGTTACTGAACATAGAGGGAATTGGCGATTCACAACTCTGAGACGCAACATATATGGAAGAATGGAAGCAGATTACTACAGGATATTAGCTCCCTTCACCGATTTGAGATTAAAGACTTTCCCCAACTTGTTTCCTTGGTTGAAGAGGAAGACGAAGAAGACTACCAAAACAGCAAGGGTTGTTATGCAAACTTGAATGCCTGAATTTAGGCAACTGCCAAAGCCTAGTGAAGCTACCACAAGCATTGCTGAGCATTTTTTCCCTTAAAATGTTAGTGATTTCAGAATGCCAATCACTGGAATCTTTACCTCAGGCTTTGTTGCACAACAATGGTAATGCACATCTTGAATGCTTGAGCATTTCTTCTTGTCATTCATTGACATATATTGCCAGGGTGCCACCAAGGCTTAAGCTGCTTTGGGTCACCGATTGTAGTAATCTTACGACATTGATAGACGAAAGCGAAGACATCAACAATGGCAGCAGTAGGTACACCTCTCTTCTTGAGGATTTATTTGTGAGCAATTGTCCATCTCTGATATCCTTATGGTCAAAAAGCGAGATACCTGCCACGATTGAATCTATTGATGTTTATGGATGCTCAAAGCTTGCTTGCTTGTCATCGCGAGGCAATCTACCAAAGGCTCTTAAGACTCTTCGTATTCAAGCACTCTCAGAGCTGGAGTCAATAACACAAGCTGGGTGTGATGAACTGACCAAGCTTGTGATATCTGGGTGTGGTAAACTGAAGGCAATAACCAACATAGAAGGCTTTGGATTTGGATTTACAATCAACATTGTATCACTTACAATTGATTATGAAAGGATATATAAGCCGATGTTGGAGTTGGGGGGATTCCACAGATTCACTTCTATTAGAAATCTCCGTCTTTTTGGAGGAGAGTGTTGGGACGTGTTGTCATTACCATCACAGGTAATGGGGCTTCCTACATCTCTGTATCGTCTGATTATATCTGATTTTCCAAATCTAGAACGCATATCCTCAACTGTTGGAGAACACACTTCATTGAAATCTCTTGCGTTCCACCATTGTCCAAAGCTCCAATACTTTCCAGATAATGGCCTGCCCTTCTCACTTTTGAATTTAGATATCATGGGATGTCCGTTGATAAAAAAAAGGTGCAGGAAGGATATAGGACAATATTGGCCCTTGATTGCCCATATTCCTCGTGTCTTCTTAGATTATGAATCCGCCTTTATGCCGAGGTACGAGAAAAATGAATTAAAATCAATATCTTTACATTTTTGAACATGTCACTCCAATTATTGTTATTATTTTCAGGTAACTTTGGCGTCAATCAACAGGGAATGTTTCAGAGACTGCGGGAGTAGCTGAGACCATCTCAAAGAACGTGAAATCTTATTTCACGTAAGGTAGATTTTTTTTCCTTGTTTTTTGATTGATGTTGCTGAATTGTGGAAATGTTTTTTTTTTTTTTTCCTGGATTTATTTTATTTTGCATCTTGAAATTGCTGTTTTGATTTGTTTCTCTATAATGTTTACTGCCATTTATTTATTTTTAATAAAAATTTGATTTTTTTTATAAATATTTTGTTCTTTATTAGGTTGAATTCGTGAAGAAAATTTTTACCGAAAAGGAATTGCAAGGCGAATACAAGGCCCTCAAGAATTAGAATAAATTTTATTTCTTGTAGAATTATGAATATGAATGAAATTTTATTTTTAATAGTATTGTAGCATTTTATTATTTAAATGTGAAAGTGGCGAATTGTTGAATAATGGAAATTAGGTATATCAAAAATTCAAAATTTGATATTATTTATTGTATGTAATATAATTAGTTGTTTGTAATTGTTGAATTTGAACTAAGTCCAGTCAAGCTCAATTTCATTTGAGCTTAAGTCCAGTTCAACCTACAATATATTAATGTGAACTATTAATTTTTTATTAGATATGTACTAAGAATTCTTCTGCAAAAATCATACAACATCGATATGAATATAATCAACTTGAATTTACATGTTATATTAGGAGTAAGTCTTTGCTATCATCATTATATGAATGATCGGACAACCCAACTTACAATTGGAGTATATGAGATATATTTATCATTAATTTAATTATTATTATTTTTTTGTTATTTATCACATATGACTAGATATTATTGAATTATTATATGGTGAAGCGGTTCAAACACCATTAAATAGTAGAAATTTTCTTATATTAAAGCTCTTATTTGAAGGTTGATGATTAATGTGTGTGTGATATCAAATATATACATAATAAAAGAAAATTACATCAATAAACGCAATTAGGTCCTCAGGTTTGTATTATTCCTTTATTTTCGATGAAATTAAAAATTTATTTTACGAAACATGGTAAAAATAGTCGATTAAGAGTTGACTCCTTGATTGAACTGCATCATATTATATTAAATACTCAGGTTATAGGAAACCACCTTCAACAAGGTTTTAATCCTAATACACGTATGATGAAATAGGGTCAACTCTTACATTTTTAGGTTAAGGCGATTTTTATATTTTAAGCCCATTGACCATGTCATAATGTTTAATAAAAAAAAAAATTGGGATCCTTGACTGTTAAGTTATTTTAGTACTATAATAAAAAAGTTTGGAGGCCTTAGGCAGTCGTCTCATCCACATATAGCCAAGGGCGGCCCTGCTACACAGGAATAGGTATAAACTCTGCGAAATTAGAAATCTACTTTATCTAATATAAATCTAAACTAGAGTTTTTATGGTTAAAAACATACATCCTTAAATCTAATCAAAGCCACATTCTTAATCTAAACAAGAAGTAAATGACATAAATTAAATTACAATAAAGAAAACAAATAACACTAAATTTATTTACAAAGTGAAAAACTATTTATAGAGAAAAATCACTCCAAGTATAGGTTAGTATGTGAATTCACTATATAGAGAAACTTACATTGATGATTAATAAACTCATGACGGAATTTTGAAGACTCAATTACCCCAACTGTAATAACATTAGGTAACTCTTTAAGCCCGCACCAAACAACTTTCTCTAGTAACTCTGAAGTCTCTATGAATTCAATTCATGAACTTGCAATACCGAAACTTCAACGACCAATCTTCAATTCAAAATTGTGAAGGTTAGGGGTTCCAAAGCCTTAAAACTGGCTTTTAAATTTGTCAATGAAAATAATTCTCGTAGGGGACATTCGAACCTCTAGATGCACGTCCTTGAAACTAATTTCACGTTCGAACCTCACCTGACTCGCTCATGAATTCACTGGGATGTACGTTCAAACCTCCCAAACACCTAAACATACACTTGATTGAAATCTTCATAACCAACTTCTAAAAGCTTTTGTCCAAGTATTTAAGAGTATAATATAAAAGAATTTAGTTTTTTAAGTCAGTTATGTGGTATTATACAATATTTAGAGAGGCGACCAAGTGATAGAAGTTAATTTCAATAGGGAAAATGAAAATCTTCATTTAGACCAAATTATATATATATATATTTTAAATTTATACATAGCCATTTCTAAAAACAAAATTAGCCTCCCTAATTAATTGTAACACATCTTATCTTCATATAGACATGTCAAAATTTCCCCTTTTCCTTTGTAAGCATCAAACACCACAAGTCCCAAGATTATGATATTAAAGAAATTTAGCAACCACAAAAAAATCTATGACTTCTGTATAAATTTAAATGGTAATTTTCCAAAAAGATTCCTTGATACTGACAAAAGTTATTGAAAAATATTTATTTTTGTCTGAATATATATATCGGTATATTGATGAAAATTTGATTCAAAAGAAAAGAGATCTTTAGCATCCAAAACTCTTAATGTTGAAATTCTTTTTTTGACGCTAATAAACCTTTAGCGTCGAAAGTTTTTTCAACACTAACAATATATGTATTTAGCGTCTGTACGTGCCAAATTTGGGCATGGGTAAAAATTGTCTTTCCAAATCAAACCCAATATCAGATAAGGCCCATGGCAGAAAATGCTGAATACCGGAAAGCCCAAGTAAAGCCCACAAGAAAACCCTTATTCCACTCGCAGATAAAGGATCCATACACATAAGCAAAAATCTTTACCAAACATTTCCCACTTACCCTAACATAATTGTATTGCTCCACTTTGATCACTAAATAAGATATCTTAGCACATTGTGGGACTTATGCCAGCTGCAAAAGTCACTCATCTTCAACTATAAATTACAACACAATACGAGAAACAGGGACAAGGAAGCCTGACTTCTCTCTTACAGCTTCTGCTCTCTGACACAAGCTCTCAGAGCTTCACATTTCCTAAACACTTTATTCCGCCCTCACGGCCACCCAAAGAAGGTCAAGTAATAGCAAACCTTGCTTTCACATTTAACATATTCACTGCTCATTCATACTACTGACTTGAGCGTCGGAGTGCCCCCGGCACCCACCACACCGGTGGGCAGTCTCCTCCGCTCACTCTACCTTTGTTTTGCAGGATCGCTGATGCCCCCAACCTACAAATTCTGATTGTGGACCTCGGCCGAAATCCAGCATCCACAATTTGGCGCCCACCGTGGGGCCTTAGCGATTTATAGCGAGCAAAAGATTTCTCAGTCTACAATTCTAACTGTCATTCATGGCTTCAAGCAGCGAGCTGACACCAGATCCAATTGCAGCCCAAATAATTATGCTACAAGAACGATTGCGAACTTTGGAGGAGGGGAATTTGACCATGCGAAGCTCCAATACAAACCTTCGTAAGCAGTTGGAATTAATCTCTTCCACCTCTCAACAACGTGATTCTCCGGACAATGCCAACAATGATATAGTTCCATCGAATCTTTTGGAAACATTTAATGATGTGGCAAATGATGATCCTTCTCTAGGCGACCATCCGAGAAATCCTACAGTTCTGCCAATTTCCCCAGCCGACCAGGCTCGGCAAGTCGCCTCCAACATGCGAAAAGAAATGTTAGAGTTCAAAGAAGCAATATTGTCCAGTCTACCAGGCGTCAAACTGCCAATGAGGAAAAGTAGAGCTGAGACAATTTCTGACACACCATTTTTTGAGACTATCACCTCTGTAGAATTACCAAGGAAATTCCACCCTCCAGATATGAAAATGTATGATGGGTCAACTGACCCAGACGACCACATCATTCATTACAAATATAAGATGATGTCAACAGGCCTAACCCCTCAACAGTGGGAGGCTGGAATGTGCAGAGGATTCGGGGAGACATTGGCGGGTCCAGCTTTAACTTGGTTCATCAATCTCCCATATAGGTCCATTGGGTCATACCAACATCTGGCGGACAAATTTGTAGAGCATTTCGCGAGTTCTTGCAAGATTGAAAAGACTTCAGACGACCTTTATGCTACCCAACAAAGGAAAGGTGAATCTTTACGAAGCTACGTAGCTCGCTTCAATAAAGAATGGATAACTATCCCAGACCTCCATCAACCCACTGCAGTAGAAGCATTCAGAAATGGTTTGCTTCTAGAAAGCGGACTTTACAAGAAACTCACTAAATTTCGATGCTACACGATGGATCAAGCCATGGCTCGAGCCCAAATTGAGATAAGATGGGAAGAAGACAAGAGGAACAAAAGAAAAGAGAATTCTTCTGGTTTACAATACAGTAGTACTCAAGATACTACCAAACGACGCATAGAATTTCCCAAAAAAGCACCACGGCCAACAGATAGGAAGGATCATCAGAAAATGCGTCAACATTTCAACCGGGACTTCAAGTGTCACCCATTGCCATTCATGGGACAAGACAAATCTGCAAGTAGGGAGAGGCTCCCAGACTACAATTTCACTGTTTCCCCAGGGGAACTGGTTTCGGTACTCAAGAAGATGGGAAACGAAGCAAGATGGCCCCTACGCTCCAGAGATTATTCAGTCAAGAAAGATATCAGCAAGTGGTGTGAGTTTCATCGGGATTATGGCCATACGACAGCAGATTGTGTGGCTCTGAGATTGGAAGTATTGGAATTGCTGAATAAAGGGCACCTGAAGGAATTGCTCACAGATAAGGGCACAACTACAATAGCCCGGAGAAATGATAAAGAAGATGGCCCCATACCACCACCACCAATCAACAATACTGTAAGTCTTATTTCCGGTTTCTGAAGTCAGTGGTATCTCATACTCAGCAGCGAAACGACATGCCAGAGTTGCATCAATGGGACTTTTCCATTCGGCTATGTCAATAGAGGAGATGTGTACAAACCTTGCAATTGAATTTTCAGACGACAGCAATTCCAGTCGAATGAATCCACATCATGACGCGCTGGTAATTTCATTGCAGATTGCAAATTTTATGGTCAAAAGAATCTTAGTCGACACAGGTTCGTCGACATATATCATCTTCAGAACAGCACTTTCCGACATGGGAACCGAGATAGAAAGAATCAACAGGAAATAAACTGTTCTCATCGGGTTCAGCGGTGAACAGAAATTCACCATCAGAGAGATAACTCTTCCAGTCTATGCAGGAGGAATCAATAAGTTGACTTCATTTTTGGTCCTCGATTGTCCTTCGGCCTATAACTTGATCGTTGGCAGACCTTGGATCCATGAGATGAGGGCAGTCTCATCAACTTACCATCAAGTACTAAAATTCCCTACAAGATGGGGAGTTCAGGAGATTAAATGAGACCAATCTGCTTCTAGAAATTGTTACCAAACGACTTTAAAAGCAAGACCTCAGTCAGCATAACAATTAATGAAAAGATCTGGTGCGTCATCACCAGACCTACCAAGTATTGAGGAGCTCGATGAAGTCCAAATTCACCCACAATATAATGACCATAAAGCACAGATTGGGGCTAATCTAGACCCCAAGCTACGGGCAGACTTAATTGATTTTTTGATGAAACACCATGATTGCTTCGCCTGGTCTCATGAAGATATGACCGGGATCGACCCAGAATTAATCACCCATGAACTCCATGTGGACTCAAGCTATCCTCATGTCATACAGAAAATAAGAAAGTTCACCCCGGAGAGAAATCAGATCATTGATGAAGAAGTCCAAAAATTGCTACGTAATGGAGCCATTATGGAGGTCCAATTCCCAGAATGGTTAGCTAACGTGGTGATAGTATGAAAGAAGAATGGGAAATGGCGAGTTTGCATCGACTTCACAGATTTGAACATAGCATGTCCCAAAGATTCTTTCCCATTACCTCATATTGATTCAATGGTTGATGCTACCGCAGGCCATGAATTGCTAAGTTTCATGGATGCGTATTCAGGCTACAATCAGATCCTCATGCATCCAGGCGACCAAGAGAAGACAACCTTTGTCACCAACAGAGGCATTTATTGCTATAAGGTAATGCCATTCGGCCTAAAAAATGCTGGAGCTACTTATCAACGTATGGTAAACAAAATGTTTTCTCACCAAATTGGGAAAACAATGGAGGTCTACATAGACGATATGATGGTGAAATCATTAGAAGCCAAACAACATCTATCACATTTGAAACATGCATTCGACACGATGAGGAGGTATGGCATGAAATTGAATCCTACGAAATGTGCTTTTGGTGTCGCTTCAGGAAAATTTCTTGGATACATGGTTACACGACGTGGGATAGAGGCCAATCCAAGCCAGATCAAATCTATACTCGACATCCCTTCTCCTACCAATCCTAGAGACGTCATGCGACTGGCTGGAAGAATTGCTACATTGAATAGATTCATTTCAAAGTCGACTGACAAAAGTTTCCTATTCTTCTCCGCCATAAAGAAAGCCAAGAACTTTGAGTGGACTCCAGCCTGCGAGAAAGCATTGAAGGAACTCAAACGATACTTGTCTTCTCCGCCTCTTTTATCGAAGCCACTCAACGGCGAAAGGCTTTTTCTTTATTTAGGAGTTTCAGAGCAAGCAGTAAGTGCAGTCCTGATCAGAGAGGAAGATGGTGCTCAACTCCCAATCTATTATGTGAGTAAAACGTTATTAGATACGGAGTCACGCTACACTCTTATGGAAAAACTGGTACTAGCTTTGATAACGGCAGCAAGAAAGCTACGGCCATATTTTCAAGGGCATTCCATCACAGTTTACACATCTTACCCAATGAGAAGCATTCTCCACAAACCAGAGCTTTCCGGGAGATTGACGAAATGGGTTGTGGAGCTTGGAGAACACGACATTACCTTCCAACCACGGATTGCGATCAAGTCACAAGCACTTGCAGATTTTGTGGCTGATTTCAGTCCCAATCTACAGGCACTAGCTGAACAAGAAATCCATTGCATTAATCCATCGGCCGCATGGAAGCTCGTAGTCGACGGATCAAGCAATAAACGTGGATGCGGCTTAGGGATTGTGATTACCACTCCAGAAGGCGATGTGGTGCAACAGGCAATCAAGTGCGACTTCAGAGTTACCAAAAATGAAGCCGAATACGGGGCCCTCATAGCCGGCCTAAACCTGGCTCGAGAACTTGGAGCCAAAAAAGTTGAAGTCAAGTCAGATTCCCAATTAATTGTCAATCAATTCCAGGGTTCATATCACGCTAGAGATTCGCAGATGGCTTCTTATCTACAAAAGGTCAAAGAACTTCAGTCGACATTTGAACAACTGACCATTAATCAAGTCCCCCGAAATGAAAACACCCACGCAGATGCTTTAGCTACGCTGGGTTCGACAATTGAAGGAGAGAAAATCCATTCCATTCCAGTTGTTTATTTGCAGTGGACAGCAATTTGGAAGAGCGAAATCCAGGAAGTGGTCACAGTCAATTCAGACGACTCATGGTTAACTCCAATTGTAAAATATTTACGAAGCGGCATGCTACCAGAAAATAAAATGGAGGCGCGAAAGATTCAACGTCTAGCTGCCAGATTCGCACTACACGATGGGCAACTTTTAAGGAGATCACTTTCTGGTCCCTACCTTAAGTGTCTTACTCCAGAGGAAGCTCAATGCGTATTAGCCGAGCTTCATGAAGGCGAATGTGGGAACCATTCAGGCGGAAGAAGCCTAGCTTGCCGAGCCCACACGACAGGCTATTATTGGCCGTCTATACGCGCTGATTCGGTCGAATTCACTCGTAAGTGTGAGAAATGTCAAAGATTTGCCCCCATCTCACATTTACCACCAGAGAAGATCATGCCGATACTGTCACCTTGGCCTTTCATGAAATAGGGAATGGACATCGTCGGGAAGCTCCCTATAGCCCCGAGACAACGAGTCTACATGCTTGCCCTTACAGATTACTATACAAAGTGGATCGAAGCTGAGGCTTTCGCCAAAATACGAGACAGGGAAGTACAAAGCTTCATTTGGAAGAACATCATTTGTCGTTTCGGATTGCCAAGAGAAATTGTAACCGATAATGGATCTTAATTCATCAGCTACCGTTTCCAAGATTTCTGTAAGAATTGGGGAATCAAATTAAACTTCTCAACCCCACGTTTTCCTCAAGCCAATGGTCAAACTGAATCGTCCAACAAAACAATCATGAACATAATGAAGAAAAGATTGGAGAAATCAAAAGGAGCTTGGGCAGATGAACTTCCAGGAGTTTTATGGTCATACAGAACTACAGCCCGTTCGTCTACTGGGCAGACTCCATTCTCCCTTGCATTTGGGTGTGAAGCAGTAGTCCCAACCGAAGGAATTGTTCCTACTCCGCGTTACCAATGGCTTGAAGAAGATACCAATCTACATCTCTTGAATTACAGCCTTGATACGATTGGTGAATTAAGGGAACATGCCTCCATTCGACTTGCTTCTCATCAACAAAAAATGGCCAAATATTTCAGCAAAAATTTCAGGTGCAGGACATTCAAAGAAAGAGACTGGGTTCTACGCAAAGTTTTTCAGAATACCAAAGAAGTCAAAGATGGGAAGCTAGGACCAAACTGGGAGGGCCCATACGTCATTACAAAGATCATTGGGCAAGGTGCCTACAAATTGGAAACGACAGAAGGAAGACCAATACAAAATAGCTGGAATGCAATTCATCTCAAACTATTCTACCGGTAATTATTATTTTTCTTTGTCGTAGCCCGTTATGCGAATAAAATTGTTGGATAATAAAAGTTAATTGTGTGGAGAATAATTTAGTGTTCCAAGGCCCATACGACTAAACTAAATTGAAAAACATTGACTTCAACCAAAAAGAAACATTATATCATTAAAGTTATGAAGTTTTCTGTTACAAAAAACAAAATAAAAGTTACGATTGCCTAGACTTCAGCATCATGCTGAACGTCCACTGGTGGAACTTCAACAGTTTGGCTGGGAACGATAAGGATAATTTCTGTCGATCCTGGAACCTCAACTGTTTCAACCTGTTTCTCCGCTATGGCCATTTCTCCTTTGGTTTCTCCAGTGGACATTTGCTCTTCTTCGATAGCCTCTTTCGAGAACACCTCTTCTCATTTTTCTTCTTCTTCACCCTCACTTATAAGGGAAACCCCAACAACCATCCTTTCATATTCTCGGATCCATTTCTTCGGTTTCCAGGCGACATTCTGACCAGCTAGATACTCTTCCATTAGATTGCTCATCTCTTTCATCATTGATTCAAATGCAATCATTTCAAGTTGCTCGAGTAATTCAGCTTTCTTCTTCATCAAGTTTTCCACACTCTCCTTGTACGCTTCATTGGTAGCCTCCGACACCTCCTTCTCCAATTTCAATGTCGCATGGGTCTCCCTCAATTCCTGCTCAACTTTTCTTAATTTCCTTTCAGAAGCATCGAAATTCGCTTTCAGTTCAGCAAAATCTTTTCTGACAGATGAATTCGCCTTCTCTAAATCCCTCATCCTCCTTTGGCTCAACTCAGCATACTCTTGCATAAAGAGACCACACTCCATGACCTAAAAAAGACCTCACTTAATCTCTGCCTTTCGACATATAAAATTAAAAAATACATTTCCAAATATAATTTTCCTGATAACTGAGGGCCGCAATCCTCTTGCTTGTTTCGGTTGGGCCCAGTTCAGTCAACCGTTGCTCGTCTTCTTCAAGCAAGAGACGCTTAATGAACTTCGAGAGACTGGAAGGATCCGAAATTGCAGTAGACCCGTGGGGAATTCTCACTATAACGCCTTCTGCGTCTTCCTCCACTTCTACTACTGCCTTCCTCTTCTTTGACGCAGAGGCCTTCTCAATCGGCTGTGTCGCTGATTCAGGAACGTCAACCGGAACGACTTCAGTTGGTTTTGTGATTTCCATTTCAACGGCTTCAGGCTCTTTGCCTTTAGCTTTCTTAGTCTTCCTCCGGCCCCTCATTTCATCAAGTTTAGGCATCTTAAATGGACCTGAAATCATTTCAACTGCGCATAAAAATTCTTCAGGAGTCAGCGGTTTTAAAAACATCAGCCTTCCAAATGTAATCTCAATCGAACAAGTGCACAATATCACTTCCAAAATATGCTTACTCAAAGCCGATGAGGTACCTTCTGAATCAAACACTTCCTTCCACAGCGGAGTTAATCTCAGTCTCCCTTCTTCTAAAGTAGCTCTCCAGTTCCTCTTCAAACCAGGCAAGTTGAGAATATACTTTGTGTTTGAGACGACTCGACTAGTAGTATCAAACTTTCTGTTCAATTGTAGACCTGGAAGAAAAAGAGATGAAAAATTTCAGTCGTACAAATAATAAGTATAAACTACGAAAGTAAGGTTGAAGACACTCACTCGATAAGTTCCAATGTTCAGGTATATCTCCTCTCCCATTCGACCCAAACACACTCTCCCCCCTCACAAAGAAATAATTCTTTTGCCAATCCCCCCTGTCATTCGTAGTGAGCCCCAACACCAAATGCTCCCTCTTTTGGCGGAGATACAAATGATACCTCCCTTTTTCTCTCAGGTGCTCCTTCATATAGTAGGTGTATAATAAATCTCTCACCCCAACTCAATGCCCAAATCAAAAGCCATGCACTCAATCGACAATAAGATCCTTCAACTGTTAGGCATTAGCTGAGAAGGAGCCAATTGGTAGTAATTCAATACTTCCCACACTAACTTCGGAATGGGGAATCTAAATCCATCCATGAATGGCCGTTCATAAAACCCAATACATCCGGGTACTTTGTAATCTATCCTTTCAGTCGGCGACACTAACCTTACTTTAATTGATGGTGGAAATCTATATTTCAATTTCATTTCTCTCATTGATATTTCAGTCACTCGACTAGCTGGATTCTTGGTTAAGATATTTGTTGGTTCGCTCGTACTTAGAATCTCACTCGACTCCTCAATGGTGGGTAGTGATCTCAGTGGTGTAGCTTCGGTGGGTATTCCTAACGGTGGTTTAGCTATAGTTATGATTCCTGCCTTTATAAAATCTTCATGCGACCAATCCCTATAAATTTCTTCTTCACTCGAATCTTTCATAGGATGTTCAATATACTTATCAATTTGAGCACCTAAACTACCCAACGAATCCTCACTAGACATTTTCCAAGCAACAAACACAAATTTTCTAAAATTTATACCCTTTGAAGATCTAAATCCGTCTAAACCATAAACAAAATCCAAAAGTTTCACTATGTTTGTCAAGATCAAATAACCTATTTGACTAAGAACATTTCAAATCTACACGATGAACAATTGAAGAAATACAAGAACATCAAGAAGGATGCGAAAAGTACCTTAAGATCACGAGAGCTCCTAAACTTCTTGCCAACCGAAAAGATTTCTTGTGAGGAACAAAATGACTCTCAAAAGCCATTCTTATACACTCCATTTTGGCGCTTCGAATTCCCTCCAAAAGTTACCTCGAAAATCCCGCTATGGTTTATTTAATGAACTTGGGCTCCAAACACCCTTAGGCCCAACTTCCCTCCAATCTACCGAGAATAGTATCACTATGAAAGCAGCTAAGGTGATTGGGTGACATATGTCAATTCTGAGGATATCTCATCCATCTAATGGAATATCTTCCTCTAGAATAGAACCTTAACATCATGTTTCATTCAACCCAACCTACGATTGATAGTTGGATTTCAGTCAACATTTCTACATGAAGACGGCAGACAAGTCGACGTTAGTATATGAATCTCTGTAAGTTTCTCAGTCGACTTGCGTCTATGAGGTAATTTCAGGTACACTCAAATCAACATGCATGGTTTATTCCAGTTGACATACTTATATGGAACCTTATATGTGTTCTAATCCATGTCTTTATGAAATGAATTTATGTTAGTCGACATGCTTAAGGATTCATATAATCACTTCAGTCGACATACATGTATAAAGTGATTGCATGTCTACTTCAGTCGACATCAATACATGAGATTTTGCATATATATTCCAGTCGACATATATGAATGAATGATTCAGGTATTTCTTTCAGTCGACATATATGCACGGAGTTTATGCAGACATTCTAGTCTACAAAAATAAAATATTCATACATAAGATGGTTGCATATATATTCCAATCGACATGTGTGAATAAATGATTCATTTATTTCTTTCAGTCGACATATATGCACAATATTTATGCAGGTACATCCCAGTCGACAAATATGAGAATTGTTCATATTATTATTTTATACGACATGGTTGCAGATATATTCCAGTTAACAAACATCAGAGAATGTTTCATATATTTCTTTCAGTCGACGTATTTGTATGATTTTATACAGACTCTCCAGTCGACTCATACGTATGAAGATGAGATCATATAGTTACTTCAGTCGACATGCGTGTATAAAATGATTGCAGATATTTTCCAGGCGACACAAGGATGTCAATTATTCATATGAATTTCATTCGACACGTGTGTACGAGTATGTTTGTGAATATACTCCATTCAACACTTGAACTTTTTGGATTCAGAATGAGAGGAACGTCTCAGTCGACGTGCACTCGAAACTACATGGGTACTTGAGGTGAAGACATTCCAGTCGACGTGCGTGAAGAAGACTTGGTAAAGACATCCCACTCGACACTACATGAGGACTTGGTGTGAAGATATTCTAGTCGACATATATGTATGAAAACTTTGCAGGGACATTCCAGTCGACACTTCACTATATGTTGATTTGGTGTGAATACATTCCACCAGACACTATATGGAGACTTGGTGTGTGCATCCCAGTCGACATTACCTGGTATGACTTGCACTTTTTAATTATCTCAGTCGACATTCGTAAGGCATGAGACTTGTTAGGGATGTCTCACTCGACATTAGTGTGTTGTTTGGCACTAGTTAAGGATGTCTCAGTTGACATTACAATGTGTAGCTTGGGATTTGTTGTGGATCATATGCATGCATGACTTGATGCTTGATGTCTGTCCCATTCGACATCTACATGTGTAGCTTGGGATTTGTTGTGGATCATATGCATGCATGACTTGATGCTTGATGTCTGACCCATTCGACATCTACATGTGTAGCTTGGGATTTGTTGTGGGTTTTATGCTTGTATGACTTGATGCTTGATATGTGTCTTATTTGACATCTAGCTCAGTGCTTAAAGAAAAACCCAGTCTACACAACACCTCCATGACTTGAGACTAATTAAGAATTACCTAGTTAGCATCTCAACGTGTAGCTTGGGGCGGAACATTGATCCCAATCGACACTACGCGTCTGTAGTTTGGGACTTATTGATGATCCCAGCCAACATAATCTAGTCTATAGTTTGGGAATTGTCATAAATACTGCATATAGTTATGACTTGAGACTTGATGTTCATCCCAGTCAACATCTACACGCCTATATCTTGGAACTTGTTGATGAACTCATTCGACAATATACCCATTATCCTGACCTTCATCTGGTTCAGTCGACTGGGAACATTCCCCAATGGCTCATGTAGAGTCAAGTTGAAGACCTGGACTTCATCTGGTCCAGAAGACATTGTAGACTCCCTTGGTCCTTTGACCCATAGCATGGGGATTATCCTGACCTTCACCAGGTTCAATCGACTGGGAACATTCCCCATGGCTCATGTAGAGTCAAGCTCAAGACCTGGCCTTCATCTGGTCCAGACGACATTAGAGATTCCTCTGGTCTTTGGACCCATAGCATGGGGATTATCCTGACCTTCACCAGGTTCAGTCGACTGGGAACATTCCACATGGCTCATATAGAGTCAAGCTCAAGACCTGGCCTTCATCTGGTACAGAAGACAATGTAGACTCCATTGGTCTTTGACCAGTAGTGTGGAGATTATCTTGAACCTTCAGCAGGTTTAGTCGACTGGGGACATTCCCCATGGTATATGTCGAGCCAAGTTGAAGACTTAGACTACTCAAAATTCTAACGACATTGAATACACTCTGTCATATGAAAAACGAACTATGCATTCTTGACAGGTACTCTTACATCTTGTTTCATTCGACTGAATATAAATACTCTCCAAGTCAAGGACTTATTGACTTAGAGAGTAGGGGACAAACTGTACGTGCCAAATTTGGGTCAGGGGTAAAATTATCTTTCCAAATCAAACCCAATATCAGATAAGGCCCATGGGCAGAAATGCTGAATACCAGAAAGCCCAAGGTAAAGCCCAAGAAAACCCTTATTCCACTTACAGATAAAGGATCCATACATAAAGCCAAATCTTTACCAAACATTTCCCACTTACCCTAAACATAATTGTATTGCTCCACTTTGATCATTAAATAAAGATATTTTAGCACATTGTGGGACTTATGCCAGCTGCAAAAGTCACTCATCTTCAACTATAAATTACAACACAATACGAGAAACAGGGACAAGGAAGCATGACTTCTCTCTTACAGCTTCTGCTCTCCGACACAAGCTCTCAGAGCTTCACATTTCCTAAACACTTTATTCCGCCCTCACGGCCACCCAAAGAAGGTCAAGGTAATAGCAAACCTTGCTTTCACATTTAACATATTCACTGCTCATTTCATACTACTGACTTGAGCGTCGGAGTGCCCCCGGCACCCACCACACCGGTGGGCAGTCTCCTCCCGCTCACTCTACCTTTGTTTTGCAGGATTGCTGATGCCCCCAACCTATAAATTCTGATTGTGGACCTCGGCCGAAATCCAGCATCCACAGCGTCTACAATCTTTTAGCGTCGAAAACTCCATTTCAATGTTAAAAATTTACCGCTCAAAGTCGAACTTGAATTTAAATAGCACAATTTTTTTTTAATTTACCCATCAATAAAGCAAAGATTATTTAAAAAAAAAAACTCTTTAATTTTGGCAATCAAATAGATTCATTGAATTTAGAGCAATCATGACACATACCATGAATTCAAAATACACTTCAGTTTTAACAGTTAAAGAGATTCATTAAATTTAGAACAATCATGAAATATAAATTCATTCATTTTATTAAATCAATGAGAGCTCATCATTTCCCTTAAATCAAAGAGAGAGCTTTATTGAGTAAAGCAAAAGAATCACATGACATAACAAACTAAACCGCAAGTGATTCACTTGAATTAAAAGAAAAGAACTAATTTGCATCTGAATGCTGAATATGGCATATTTTAATTCTGAAAACAATTATATTGTGATGAAAATATATGGATGAGTAAAATGGGATGGTCGATATGAAGACGTTCCTCTAGTGTAGAGAAAAGCTAACAACAAGAACCTAATTTGATATCTTCCTTCCATTCATCTATTTAAATAGCACAAAAATAATTATTTTAAAATTTATCCCTAAATAAAGGAACCATTAATTCAAATAATTCTACAATTTTGGAATTAAAGATATTCATTGAATTTCTTAGATGAAAATGAAAAAAATCCATCAAGGTTGGGAACCAACGCTCCATTAAGGTTTGGAACCAATGTTAAAGGTGCAGCCCTTTAGCATCAAATTTGAATTTTGACACTACACGATAAACACAAATTTCGATGCTAAATGTCTAAAATTTAAATATAATTTTTGAAGGCGATATTTTTTTTTTAAAAAAAATAATATTAAATCTTTTAGCGATGAATTAGTTTTTCATCGCAATTTTTTTTTTTAAATATATCATTTATCATCGAACAATTTAATTCGACGCTAAATCATAGACATTTAGCATCGAATTTGAATTTCGCCGCTAAAGTGTAAATTTAAATTTTTGAATTTCCCACCTTCTCAAATTTGAATTTATCGCCTTCTAAAATTAGGTTTAAATTTTTGACATTTAGCAATGAATTTTTGACGGTAAAAGTCAAAAATTTCGACACTAAAGATCAAAATTTTGACAGAAATAATTTCCACTATTCGAGGACTTTTTACGACAAAATAGACTACCGTCGCTAAAGGTTATTTGTTCATATAAATATTCATTTCTCCTATTCTCACTTTCTTCCTCTCCTACTATTCTTCTCTCTTTTATTATTTTTTCCTTAAGGGTTTTGTTTCATTTTTTATATTTTTATACTAACATCCAATATTTTTATTTTGTTTGTAGGATAATATATGAAGATGAAGAGATGGTGAAAATGAAAATGTGAAGATAATGAAAAACTGTCACGACCCAAAATCGGGGTCAATGATAAATATGAAATTATTTCAAATTTGATTTTTAAAAAATAGTAAGAGTTAAACACATGCCCCGAGGACTTATAAAATGATAAAATTTACAAAAAAAAGAACTAGTTTAAAATGAACAATAAAAATTCCTATAATAAATATGATCGCCCATACGGGGTTTAAACGTTAAAATAAGGTCCATAAAACGTACACATCATCTTATAACTAAATAAACAGGTACATAATTATATATGGCAGGACCCAAAAATCCCGATGAAATACTTAGCAATAATGAGTTGCTTGAGGCCCCACTCTAAACAACTCAAGATTAGGCGGCGTCGAAGCTATCATCAAGATCTCGGTTACCTAAATCTCAACCTGAAAGTGATAAAGAAGGGGTGAGCAAAACCACGCGCTCAGTAAGGATTTAATAACTTATCTTAATTGATTTTTCTCAATATATATATATATATGCCCAATAAAATAATATTAAAGATACGAGCTAAGAAATAATTATAATTTATATATTTTATCAATATAATAAAATATACATCCTCAACAATATTAATCATTTAAATAAAAACGTGTGAGTGAAATTCCACATGAGGCTGCGTAACCAGACTCCCAACAATGCAGCTATAAACAAACAATGTGTCATGTGGGGCCACATAACAAACATGATCATATGCCACGAACGACTCCTCATGATCAAATGCCACAACGAGGTAATAATAAACAAACCCTGTGCAGGTTTGAGACTCTCACCCAGAGATACATCATCATTGTCCAAATAGCGCAACTCGATGCCGCGTAATAATTGCCGCAACGGATCAACCGGGTTTATAAGGTGGGCCAAAACGGTACTCCATAAAAATTAGTGCAGCAATGGGCTAAATAATAACCAAGATATGCGCCATAACATGGCTCCATATCTATCAATTTAAATATATCCAATTTTAATATTTTTACCAATCCAAGTCCGTTCCAATTTACATTTATACTGCTATATAAATATTTATAAAATAAAACAATAAACTGATTAATGTCGAGTCATACGACCCAACACATCATTTTACAGTTTCATAAATCATGGCTAATGTTAAAACATATTTCATATCATTTTATAGGCAAATCATAACAATATAAATAAATATAGTTAAAATCAAAATTAAGGTGTGAAATAGAACCCCTACCTCAACTGAACGCTCAAAACGCGAAGTCAATCTCGAAAAATTTACTTGATAAGTCCAGACAGATCTATTGAGAAGCAAACTGACGAAGTCCTGTCCTGGAACTTGCTGGCACACTTTTTGAGACACATAGAGCCCGCTTTGAAAATCAAACTCGGAAATCAGAGACTTTCAATGGTGGATATGTATACCATAATTCTCGTATCAGTAAGGGAAATATTTTGATGTGTTCGGATCGTCGATCCAACAGTCGGATTTTGAATTCTGGCACGAAAACCAGACTACCAAAATCCGAAAAAGGTAAATCTCTCAAACAGTGTTGGATCAAGACGGAACCAGTGGTATTTGATCAGAAATGACTAGAGAAAGTCTCACTCTCTAATGGTGACAATAGTGGAGGAGCGGTGGCAGCACATGAGTAAGAAAACGATGGAAAAATACCAAATTTCAACTGGTTATATCTCTCTTATGGAAGCTCTATTTGCTTCACCACAGGTGCATCAGAACGCTGACGTCGAGGGCTTCACGGTGGTGGCATGTGTGGTGGTGACTGGCCGGAGGTGTAGTGGCGTTAACTGCAGCAAAAGCTGGCTTAATTAGAGAGAGTGTGTGAGAGTGAGAAAATTTGAAATGAGAGAGAAGAAGAAGAAGAAGTTGGTCATTCAAATGAGGGGAAATGTTTGTTTTTTAAAAGCAAGAGGGCTCCAAGTGGCAGCCCCAGGAAATTATCAGTCAAACCCCTAAATTCTAGGCAATCATAAAATTAACCCCCATGTATAAGATTTTCTCAAAAAGGTCTCTAAAATTTTAAAATTTTATCATTTTTGTCCAATTTTGAAAATTGAAAATTTTTACTTTTGACTCGTTTCACCAGAACTTTTTAGGGAAAAGATAAAAATACCCTTAGGTAATACTTGGGTTATTACATCATTCCCCTTAAGAGAATTTTTTTCCGAAATTGAAATTCAAAAAGAGTCTAAGCTACAACAAAGAGTTTACATATTAAAAAAATGAGGATATATCTCCACCATCTCAGATTCAAACTCCCAAGTAGCCTCCTCAACACTATGGTCTGCCACAGGACATTCACAAGTGGAATCTTTTTGCAACGAAGGACGCTAACTTTACGATCTAAAATTTGAACTGGTGTCTCCTCAGAGATAGCCACTTCTTTGATGAGGACTTTCAATCCATGAAATGATATGAGCTGGATCAGGTCAATAATCACCTAAACAACATCATTGTTGCATCCTTGGTAAACCCGACACAAAGTCCATGGTGATGTGGGCCCATTTCCAGTCGATAATAGGTAAATATTGTAGCATTCCAGCTGGCCCCTGATGTTATGCCTTTACCTGTTGATATGTCATACACTGAGATACATACTTAATGATGTCACGTTACATACCTGCCTACCAATACTGTCTTTTGAGATCTTTATACATCTTAGTGCCTCTCGGGTGTAGTACCTGTTAGGGTTGGTGCTCTGAGCGCCACTTTTATTATGTATTTCTGTGTAAATACTAATGTAACATTTTATTATGAATAAAATGATCAGTTTCTTTTATATAACATATTCTTTAATATGGTGAAGACGTAACCGACCTTAGAATGATTAGTTATGATACTGTTGTAAAAGCATCGCAATTGACATTGATTTGTATCATGACATTGTCATTCTTAAACAGTTCCCGATCAAGGTTTACATTACTTAGTCAATAAGTAAACTCGTTGAGACTGGTACATGTCATATATTGGAATCTTGGATTTCGATGGTTTCTCAGTGAACCATGAGTCTTGGAGACTCGTATAGACGTGTAGGTGTTTATAGCGGATAAACATTAAATGACTCACCGAAGATTCTTAATAGATGGTACACCAACGTCAATAAGAATCTTCTTGGGTTGAGTGAGCATAGTGATTCTTTGCCTTGAGATACCAATGTAGATATATGAGTTATCCTCCACACTTAGATGACAGTCACGTCATCGATCTATTTGTTGGGGTCTAATCAGAGAGGCGCAACGGAAGGAGCGCGGTTCGGGTGAAATCGTAGTTTAAAATTTTTAAACTTACGAATAAATTATTTAATATCCAATATTAATAATTCATTCATATTTCACATGAATATATTTATTCGATATCATATAACGACATAAATAAAAAAGAAACACCGTGAAACTTTTATGAAAATGTTTTTCCGTAAAATAGCATAAAATATGTTTCCGGCCGAACCGACCGACCAATGCTCATGGGGACTACCCAGGTCATCCCCTAAAATATTTGGACAGTACGTAGGCTTCCTGAACAGTGACCAGTTCACCGTTTGGGTTGCCGTTACCCGGTAACTCAGTTTTTCACCATTTTCACGTATTTTCACTCTGTAATAATTTCCGATAAATATTTTTCTTGGGCAATTAAAATAAACTAATTTATTCTAATTATTCAATAAATAAAAACTGAATTTTTTATCAGAAAAATCAGATTATCATTAATTGCAATAAGACCTGAAAAGTTTTACAATTTAATCATTTTAGTTTTTAAATATGTCATTTACATATTTAATTGATTCCAAATCAATCCCAAAATAATTTTTACAATTTTGCAACAAAACCAGAAACTTTTTCAGATTTGCGCAAACTGCCCAGTAATTTTCCAGAATTACGAAACAGCCCCTGAACTTTTCATTAATTGCAATTTGGCCTAATTTGTTCAAAACACATCAAGATCAAATCCAATCAATCCCAAATTTGGCATACATCAAATATACATCAAATTATAACATATATATATATATATATATATATATATATATATATAAAGCCCCAAAATTTGAGTGGGTTAAGAACCATAATTTCACAAAGTACTCAAATTGGACAATTTACATTAAATTGACAAAATTCAATAATTTAATCATTCAATTACCACACCAATCAAGTCTCACCATCATGAAATTAATCAAGAACAATTCTAGGTTAATTATGAATGGCTAATCAACTCTAAAATGACAACTTTAATTTTCTAATTAATTTATTAAGCTCAATTACACTAATAAGCTTTATAAATCAATTATACATGCTAATTACATCCAACAAGCTTTGAACAAATTTAATTACAAACTTAAAGAGTAGAGACATAATCTTAACAACACAATTTGAAGTTAAGAATATTTGAAACAATTTTCATGTTGAAGGAAATAAAGAAATACTTACTAATTTTTCAAAAATGCTTAAGCTTTTCATTTTGTTTTCCTCCAAATGCTCTCCACTCTTCTTTGCAATTTTTGTTTCATAAACTTGTGTTTTTGCTCTCTGGAAACTTATTGAAAAACCAACAACTTTTTGCCTTTTGTTTTTCCTTTTACGTAAATGTCATTAATTAAAACAAATAAAAATAACAATTATTTTAATTTGTTTAAATACCATTAGTCCACCTTTTCATTTACTTTAATAAAGCAAATAAATGTGTTCCAATGACATTAAGCCATTTACAAACTTTAATAAAGCATAAATCATTACAAAGATATTTGTAATATTAATTAATTAATTAATAATTTAATAATTAAATAATAAATATAAATATCTCAAATATATGTATTATATTTACATTAAATATCTCAAATACATATATTAATGATATATGTTAAATATCACAATTTGATATTTAATTAATGTGTATTTAATAATATCAAATATTAAATACAAATACACATTAATTCGGAAATGACCGTTAGGTCCCGATTGCATGTATTTTTCGTTTAACCGTTAAACGAGTTATAAATAATCAGTATTATTTATAACAGTTGCCCTAGTGCTCTACGAGTATATTTGATTAGTGAGACTCTCTAGATTCAGGTATATCCGTCACAAAATCTAATTTCGTGTCCATAATTCACCCACCCGTAAATTATGACGACCACAGATAAACTCACTAAATCATACAGGTCGATGTCACTGCATACGTATAATCCCTCCGTCACAGGTATCCGGATTATCCCAGAGATATAGATATAAACGTCAAATCTCTAAAGGAATAATCTCGTCGACGTATCAATTAGCAATCTCTAAATAACATTCAGAACTCTCTTCCGAAGTATACTATGGCCATAGATTTAACAGATTGCTAATCACAAATGGACTACCTATGCTCTGTACACAGAACTGACGGATCCTTTCTTGATACACACAGGATATCATGAGCATGAGTCCACACCCAACGAACAGGCGGAGGTATGATCTAAATAGATCAGTGACGTGACTGCCATATAAGTGTGGAGGATAACTCATATATCCACATTGGTATCTCAAGTCAAAGAATCACTATGCTACTCAACCCGTGAAGATTCGTTGGTGTACCATCTATTAGGAAATCTTCGGTGAGTCGTTTAGTGTTTACCAAATAAACACCTACACATCTATACGAGTCTCCCAAGACTCATGGTTCATTGGGATTAACCATCAGACCTAGACCCGGCCACGGTTCCGGTTCGGAACCGGAACCGAACCGGTTGGAATCGGAAGGTTCCGGTTCCAACCGGTTACGGTTCCGGTTCCGGAACCGAACCGGAATGGGACCGGTTCGGTTGGGGTTCCACCCCATCTCGAACCGGTCCGAACCGGTGGAACCGTACGGTTCCACCGGTTCGGACGGTTCCAACCAACCGAACGGTTCCGGTTGGAACCGTCGGGTTCCTGTTGGAACCGTAGGGTTCCAACAGGAACCCTACGGCCCCCAACGGCTACTAGCCGTTGGGGGCCTAATTCCCCCAACGGCTAGTGCCGTTGGGGGATGCAGGGAGCCGTTTGGCTCCCTGCCAACGGCTCCCTGCCAAAAAAAAATAACAAAATAAAAAAAAAAAATTTTGTTATATAAAATATTAATTACTAATGTACCCCTAATAACGGTAATAAAACGGTTATATTTAGGGGCATATTTGGTATCAAAAAAATTCTAAAATTCTATAAATAGGATTCATTTTTCATAATTTCATCACACCAAATTCTCAACTCTCTCATTTTCTATAATTCTCTAGTTCTCTTATTCGCAATTATTCAATTTTCTTATTTTTCTTCCTAATTTCTCAAACGAAAAATGGCAAGCTCATCTGAGAACATAATGTCAAATATGCCAACCCAAGAGAGCGGCCCTAGTGTCAGTGCACAATCACGGAGAAGAGAAATTAAGGCTCGGTCCTCGGATATTTTCAAAATTCATTTTAATTTGGAACGCCTAGAAGATGATTCACAACGAGCAGTTTGCAACTATTGTGGGGTTATCTACAAATTTTCAGGTGGATATGGCAATATGATCAAGCACATGGAAAAACATCATCTGGTTGAATTTGGCATTGATACGACGCAAACTCAAATGGCCAGGTACGCATCATCAAGTAGAGGTACGAGTGCTTTAGATTTATTTAAATATTCTGATGCAAAAAATAGAGAAGAATTTGCGAAATTAACTTGTATGGCACATCTTTCTTTAAGCTTTGGTGAAAAACTTCATTTTACTAATTACGTGCATAATGCTTTAAACCCTTCTGCATGTAGAATGACTCGAAACACAACAAAACGTCATATTTTTAAATTATACAAAGATGGTAAAATTATTTTAAATGAAATATTTAAAGAGATGAAAGGTCGTATTTCTGTATGTTCTGATATTTGGAGTGATCATTGGCAAACACATTCATACATGGGTGTGACTTGTCATTGGATTGATGCATCATTTACCATGCAAAAACGACTAATTGCATTTAGAGTTTTTGATGACCAACATACTGCACGTAATATTTATAGAATGATGAAGGTAATTTTTGATGAATATGGTTTAAAAGAAAAAATTTTAACAATTGGATTTGATAATGCATCTGCAAATACTGCATCCATCAATGATTTAAAAGAAATATGTCAACCAAATTTAGGGGGTCGGTTTTTTCATATTCGTTGTACATGTCATGTCCTCAACTTATGTGTGCAAGACGGTCTAAAATTATTATCACATTTCCTTGATCCAATTAAAACGGCACTTAACTGTATTTGGTCATATTCTCAAATTAGGAGAGAATGGACCAAGTTTTGTAAAATAAATGGTATTAAACCGATTAAATTTTCAAGAGATGTTCCAACACGTTGGAATTCTACTTATTTTCTTTTATGTCAAGCATTTCAATACAAAGATGCATTATGTAGTTTTTTTTCTCAACATGTTCAAAATATCACACTTTATCCTAGTCAATGGGATATTTGTGAAAAATTTTTAGATATTTTAAAAGTTTTTAATGATGCTACTTTAGTTTTTAGCGGCGTTTATTATCCTACAGCACATTTATTTCTTCTTGAGAGTTTAAATATTGTTGGCACTCTCGATGAGCATGTTGACAGTAGCGATCCTAATGATATTGTTTTGTTAGAAGCCATTACTGTTATGAAGGTAAAATGGTTAAACTATTTTAGAGAAATTCCTTTACTTTATCTTATTGCTGCTGTTTTTGATCCTAGATTTAAATTAGAAGGTTTGAGTGGTGCTTTACAAGCTTATTATGGTTATTTAGGAATATTAGATGAAATTGACATTACTAGATTAATGACGAAATTAAGAAATGATTTAATTGAGTTATTTAATGATTATATTGTAAGATATAACTTAGGAACATTAGGTCAATCTAGTAGTAGCGAACCGGTAATTCAAACAAGACTTAGCGCAGGGGATCGTTGGTTATTGCAACGAAATAAAAAAGCTAGGGATACGACAACTAATAACCCTGAATTAGATAATTATTTATCTACAAATTTTGAGTTTTCTAATGAAAGTTTATGCAGAAAAAATTTTAAAATCCTTGAATGGTGGAACCGGCATCAAAATATATATCCTGTTTTATCTATTATTGTTAAAGAGATCTTGGCAGCACCTATTTCCACCGTTGCGGTTGAGCAAGCCTTCAGCTTGGGAGGTAATATATTGGAAGCTAGGCGATCTTCATTACATCCAAGCACTCTAGAAGCAACAGCTTGTGTGGATGATTGGACTCGAGCTGATCTGAGACAACAAGAAGATGCCCCCGATGATTGTGAAGATTTGTTCGATAATGCTTCTGCAACAAGTGCAAGCGGAACCGGAGCCGAAGGATCAACCGATAATGATGATTGATAATTGTAAAATTATAATTTACAAAAGGGGATATGTCTAAAAGACTAAAACTTGTAATGGAACTACGTGAGCTTTGATTCCTCTCACCCTTGGAGGATACGTAGGCAACTTAAATATTTAAAAATTTAAGCTCAAGCTCTTCAATGTAATAAATTTTTTTTTTTTTTAAATTTAATCTCATTTTTTTTATTTAAATTAATCAAAAAAAAAAAAAAAGGAACCGAACCGAAAGGTTCGGTTCCGGTTCGGTTTTCGGTTCCGGTTCCACTTAAGTGTGGAACTGGAACCGAACCGGATTTAACCGGTTCGGTTCCGGTTCCACACTTGTGGAACCGGTAACCGGCCGGTTCGGTTCGGTTCCGAACCGGAACCGAACCGCTGGCCGGGTCTAATCAGACCAAGTCCGATATACGACATGTACTGGTCTCAACAGATTTTACTAACCGACTCGTGTCAGCAAATCTTGATCAGGAACTTTATTTAAGGATATACAACTTATAGTGACATTTCCCAATGTCAATTACAAGCTATGTTGTAACTGTGCACTACATTGTAAATCCTAGGGTCTTTGTCTAATGTATATACATATCACTAAACTAGATTTAGTTTCAATCTAATCGAAATTAGATCGAATATGTATATAAAAGACGAGGTGCTTCTATTAAAATAGTAATATTATGGAAAAAGGTATTGTTCGTATTCATGAATCGAACATAAATACGATCAGGATTGACTCTCAGAGCACCAACCCTAACACTATTTAGATCATACCTCCGCCTGTTCGGTGGGTGTGGACTGATGCTCAGGATATCATGTGTGTATTAAGAAAGGATTCGTTAGTTCTGTGTACAGAGCATAGGTATTCAATATGGAATTAGCAATTTGTTAAATCCATGGGCACGTGTTACACTGTAGAAATCAGTTCTAAGTGTTATTAGGGGATCGCTAATAGAAACGTTGACGTGATTATATCTATAGAGATTTGACGTTTACATCTACATCTCTGCAATAATCCGGATAAGTGTGACGAAGTGATTATACGTATGCGAAGTCCTCGACCTGTACGGTTCATAGAGTTTATTCGTGTTCGTCGCAATTTACGTATGGGTGAATTATAGACACGAAATTTGATTTCGTGACGGATATGCCTGAACATAGAGAGTTTTACTAATGAAATATACTCGTAGAGCACTAGGACAATTGTGTATTTTTCGGTTTTAACAAAAAATACATACAATCGGGGCTTAATCATCATTTTCAAATTAATGTGTATTGTGTTTAATATTTGATATTAGTAAATACACATTAATTAAATATTAAATTGTGATATTTGACATATATCATTAATATATGTATTTGAGATATTTAATGTAAGTATAATACATATATTTAAGATATTTGTATTTAATTATTTAATTATATAATTGTTAAATGATTAAAATAATAAAAGTATCTAATATCTTAAGTCATCATTTCCTTTATTAAAGTTGAAAAATGGCATGTTACTATTGGAACACATTTTTGTTTACTTTATTATTAGATAATTGTTATCTTGATATTTAGTAAAATATGTACCAATTAAATTGAAATAAAATTATAAAATTTATTTTTTTCATTTTTCCTTATATTCTCGGTAATATTGGAAAAAATACATAAGGATTTTTTGTTTGTTTTTCTAGACACAAGATAACTTACACAAATATTTACAAAGAGAGTTGAGAGCAAAAATTGAAGAAACAAAGAAAACAAAGCTAAATTTGGAATTTTTGTAAGTATTTTCACACTTTCTTCTACTTAGAAAATATTTCTATTAATCTTAGATTCAATTTGTGTTGCTAAGTTGATGTCTCTACTCTTTGGGTTTGTAATTGAATGTGTTTGATGCTTGTTGGAGATGTGTTGCATGCATGTTTTATTTATAAGCTTATTAGGAGTAATTAAGCTTATAAGATTAATTAGTAATCAAAGTTGCCATTCTAGAGTTGCTTTGCCATTCATAATTAACCTATAATTGTTCTTGGGTTGTCTCATGATGGTGAGACTTGATTGGTGTGGTATTTGATTGATTAAAGTGTTGGATTTTATCAATTTAGTGTAAATTCTGTAATTGGTGTAATTTGTGAAATTAGGATTCTAAACCTAATCCAATTTTGGGGATTTTCATATATGTGATGTAATTTGATGTATATATGATGTATATTAAATTTGGGGTTGATTGGATTTGATCTTGATGTGTTTTGAACCAGAAATGACCAAATTGTAAATCCTGGAAAATCTTAGGGCTGTTCGACAATTTAAGAAACATTGGGGATTTGTGTTTCAAATTGTATTTTCATTTATTATACATGTATAAATCATTTTGGGATTGATTTGGAATCAATTAAATATGTATTTGATAATTTAAGGACCAAAATGATTAATTTGTAAACTTTGGGGTAATTCGGTAATTAATGGAAATATGATTTCATGGGTTAAAATTTTAGATTTGAAGTATTGGTTAATTAAATAAATAAGTTTATTTAATTGTTCCAAGAAAAAATTTTGAAATCGGGAAATTATGTTTTCCGCATTCCGCTGCGCTAAACTTATAATTATGTATAAAATCTCAACAAAAATGGTATCAGAGCGAGTATGATTCTGGACACCCGACCACTTTGCTTCGCTCTTTTTAGCATGATTTGTCCCACCAAAGAGCTAGTGTTATTTATCTCCTAACTCCGAAGAGAACTCAGAACTTTAAAATTCAATGTATACTTTAATCTTGACTTTATGAATGCATGTATTTATTTAATTTGATTAAATAAAATAAAAATATCTTTTGCGAAAAAATATCTATTTGAAAATAAGGTTTGTAATTTAATATATATTTAATGCATATTAATTGGTCTGTCTTGTCAATACCTTTTATCGATAAATTTTCTGTGACTATATCCGAGAACTTGCCAAAGCTGTGAGGATATGGCTGGTAGAAATTTATCTGTACCAGATATATTTGATATTAGGTGAATTCAAGCGAAAGAGGAATCCTTAATATGCCAAAGCTGTCAGGGTTTCGTAAGTATCTTGAATTTATCATTGACAAGTTTAATCTTAGTACGCCTCATTATAAACGTGCCAAAGCTGTCATAATGAGAAACGACCAGGACCGAAAACCCATGAGTCACTATTGAGTGATTGACAATGAGTTGTCTACCTAATGAATATATGTAGGCGAGAACGTGCCAAAGTTGTAAGCTGAAATAGTGGGATGTGCATTTTTAGATTAAAAATCCATGATCTAGTTAATGCTTTATGATATAATATGAAACTGTTTTATCTGTTTATCTGTTAACCGTTGATTCGCTGTCTATTTGATAGAGTTACGATGATGGTACCTCCGACCAATATTTTTGCTCGTATGCTTGATACGAATAAGCTAAAAGGCGCTGAGAACTTTGCGGATTGAGATATGAATTTGAGGATTGTCCTCAATTCCAAAAAGCTGGGATAGATTTTGGAAGGTCCATTACCGCTTGCTATATCTCCAGATGCATCTCCTGAAGAACATAAGACTTTCCAAAAATGTAAGGATGGTGATTTAAGGGTTAAATCATTCATTCCGAGTTCTCTTTCTTCTGAGCTTAAGAAGACTTACTTTGAGATGCACGATGCATATAGCATGATGACATAACTTTTTGAATCGTTCATGAACCAGGAACAGGTCGTGGTTCATAGAGTTCAATGGAACTGTTCCATTCTAAACTTGATGATGGATAGGCTGTAAGCCTGCGTGTGCTTCATTTGATCGATTTGATCAAGCAATTGAGGCGCCAAGATTTCCTTTGCAATGAAACTCTGGGACGTAGTGTCATTCTCGGTTCACTTCTGGCATAATATCGCTAGTTTGTCATGTACTTCAATATGAATGGGATTCACTACTCTTACCGTTAGTTGTATAGAATGCTTTTCACAGCAGATGAAGATTTAAGGAAGGAAGTTCTGAATCGCCTTGCGAAACCCACTTCACTTTCCGTTTCTTCCCAATCCAAGTCGAAGGGGGAGAAGACAAAATGAAAGAAAAAGAAGAGTTTCAATGTTCCTCCGTAGGCTAAGGTAGCGAAGCCCAAGAGAGCGTCTAAAGATAAGTGCCACCACTGTCAGAAAGTCGGACACTAGAAAAGAAACTGTCCAGATTATCTTGCATAAATAAGAAAGGAAAGAGCATCGACATATGTACTTTTATTTTTCCTATTATTGATATCTCATTGGCTTGTGAAGCTATGACATCTAATTGGATTTTAGATTATGCTTGTCTTATTCACATTTGCAATATGTTGCAGGTGCTCAGGGAAGTAAACGATTGAAATATGAGGAGATGCAGTTGTGATTCGGGAGTGGTGACTCTCTGGATGCGGTTGTAGTGGGCATATGCAAGATTTCATTACCCAGTAGAAGACTTTTGTTAAATGACTGCAATTTTATGCCAGTATGTGTGACAAATATTATGTCTCTTTTTGTATTAGATACTGAAGAATATAATGTAAATATTAAGAATCGTTCTTTGTATTTATATGATAGTAATAATATTTAGATCCTTTGTTGTCCAAACGAGCATGGTCATTACATATTGCGTACCTCACAAGATATCTTTAATACTGGAATTAATAAACGTAAACATTCTGATATAAATAATACTGAACTTTGATATATGCGGTTAGGTCATATAGGCGTAAAACGCCTACCCAATTGGTTAAGAATGGTTTGATACATGATCTCACAATTGAAACTTATCCAATTTGTGAATCTTGTATTCGAGGTAAAATGACCAAAGTCTTAATTTCGGGTGTTGGACACCGAACCACTGACTTATTGGAACTTGTGCATTTTGATGTATGTGGTCTCATGAGTCAGACTGCACACAATGGTTTTTCTTACTTCATTACCTTTACCGATGATTTATCACGGTACAGTTATGTTTATCTAATAAAATATAAATTGGAAACCTATGAAAAGTTCAAAGAATTCCGAAATGAAGTTGAAAAACAGACTGGTCAATATATTAAATGCATTCGATCTGATCGAGGCAGTGAATATATGAGTGTAGAGTTCACTGATTATTTAAAGGAGAATGGGATTCTCGCTCAATATACTCTTCCCGGCACTCTGCAACACAATGTAGTGTCAGATAGGAGAAATTGGACTTTATTGGATATGGTCTGATTGATGTTGAGTTATACAGATTTTCCCTATTACTTATTAGGTTATGCTCTTTTATCTGCTGCTCATCTCCTGAATAAGATTCTTTCTAAAGCTGTTTCTAGGACTCCGTATGAGATATAGACCGGTAGAAAACTGAATCTTGGTTATATTAAGATTTTAGCGTGTCCTCCATACATCATGATGGCTCAGTAAAATAAACTTTTTCCACGAGGGCAGAAGTTTAAGTTTGTTGGACATCCTTCAAATATGAAAGGATATTTGTTCTATGATATCGAGTATCGAAATATGTTCGTAGCTCGCTTCGTAAAATTTCTAGAAATATAATTTTTTTTGAAGGTGGTGATCATCGACAGGTTGAACTTGATGAAGTATAACCTGGAACCAATGAACCAATGGAGGAACCTGAAGTTCAAGAAGATGAAAAAGCTTCAACTCACACACTCCGTAGATCACAAAGGGTATCTAGACCTCCTGAACGCTTGTATTTGATACAAGATAAGAGTCTCGATGTTCTTTTAATTGAAAAGACTGACTCTTTTATCTATAGAGAATAGATGTTGGACATCGACTCCGTGAAGTGGCAAGATGCCATGAAATCCGAGATGGACTCAATGTATGAGAATCAAGTTTAGAACTTGGTTCCGCTTCCCGAAAGAATTGTTCCTATTGGTTGTAAATGGATTTATAAAAGGAAGCGAGGGCCCGAAGGAAAGGTTGAAACCTTTAAGGCCCGACTTATTGCTAAAGGTTACTCGCAGCAACCTGGTGTCGATTACGATGAGACTTTTTTGCCAATTGCAATGCTAAAGTCTATAAGGATTTTGTTGTCAATTGCTGCTTATCATGACTACAAGATTTGGAAAATGGATGTCAAAATAGCTTTTCTAAATGGATTTCTTGATGAAGAAATCTATATGGAACAACCAGATGGTTTTGTATCCAGCGAGAACTCGGGCATGGTATGCAAGCTGAAGAAGTCCATTTATGGACTTAAATAGGCTTCACGAAGTTAGAATCTTTGATTCGATGAGATAATCAAATTGTCTGGTTTTCTCAAGAATTCGGAAGAATCATGTGTGTATAAGAAGGTCGGTGGGAGTATGGTGGTATTTTTAATTCTCTATGTTGACGACATCCTTATCATTGGGAATGATATTGGGATGATGCAAGGCTTCAAAGTTTACCTCTGTAAGAATTTCTCCATGAAAGACCTAGGTGAAGCTTCTTATGTCTCAGGCATAAAACTCTATAGAGATAGAGAAATGGAGCTTATTGGGTTATCTCAATCAACGTACATAGATAAAATCTTAGAACAATATAATTTTGGTAGCTGTAAGATAGCAAACATACCGTTCAGACATGCCTTATATTTTTTTCGAAGAAAGTGTGTCCGCAAACAGAAGATGAGAAGATTAGAATGTCTAATCAACCTTATGTTTCATGTTTGGGAAACATCATGTATTGCATATTATGTACTAGGCTTGATATCAGCTTCACAGTTAGTGTGAAGAGCAGATATCAGTCCAATCCAGGAAATGACCATTGGATGGCCATTAAACATATCATCAAGTATCTTAAAGGTATTAAGGATAAGTTTATTATCTATGAAGGAAACAAACTACAAGTTAATGGGTATACGGATTCCGATTTCCAATTAGATCCTGATGATAGAAAGTCTACATCAGGATTATGAGAGACAAAATTAATCTGGGATTAATTGCCGCAAGAATTAATCTGAGATTGAATTCGTATAGAAGAGAAAACGTAATTAATTTAGAATTAATCGATAAAAAAAATTTAATAGTTAAATTAGATTTTTCTATTTAATTTATTTATTTGGGGATAAAATAATATATCAGATATATTAATTGAAATCAGATTTCAATATGAAATTAAAATTGGATTTTAATTCGAGCGAACAAATTAATTAGAATTAATTCATAAGCGATTATCGTAATAATTTTACGAGGCATAATTATTTAATTAAATTAGATTTAATTATAGCGCGACGACAAATTCATTTAATTCGGAATTAAACGAACCCGGGCCCAAGCTTAGTTATGTGTTGGAGAAGCCAACTTAAATTTTGAATTTAAAAGTGGTGGGACTATTTGACTTACATCAAATGTCTATATTTGATGAAGTAGTTTGCATATTTAATTAACTCCTTTAATTCACTCAACCACCAAGTTTTGGAAAACACAACACACCATCTCTCTTTTCTCTCCCTCTTGGTCGAACCTTGCTCTCCATAGAAGTGAATTTTTGCTTCAAATTTTCTCAAAGCTAGCACTTAGAGAGTCATTTGAGGTGATAAGGAAACTCACCCAAGGAACAAACAACTCAACAAAAGCCTCGAGCTTCATCCAAACAAAGAAATTTTTGAAATTTCTCCAAATCAATGTAAGTGTTTCCGCCACTTTTCTTGATTAATTCACACATATAATCATGTTTAGAGATCATGTGGCATGTGTTAGAGACTAGCAATGGTTTTAGAGCCTTGCTAAATATGATTTGGAAATCTAAGGTTCATAAACTTTAATTCAGAAATTTTTGCTTGGAGCATGAAAATTCAAAGTTAAGTTGTTGGTTGATGTTAAATGATGATAACTTAGAGTTGTGCATTGTTGGATTGGTGAAAAATTGATTGGATCAAATTTTCCTAAATTATTATGTTAGCCGAATTTACCCTAGTTTGAACTCATGGTGATTTTTTGAATTTTGACACTTGGATGTGTTAATGGCATGAAATAAATGTTGAATGTTGATTTAATTGGATTGAAATCAAATTCGATGTTAATTTCTTGTAATTGTCATGAATGAGCATGTTGTTGGAGACTTGATTTTGCTTCAATTTATGTTGGACATGAATTGGAATGATAAGCATGATTCTTTAGATTAATTAATATTTTAGAAATGTTAGATTAATTTATTAGTTATGTTAATTACACTTAAATTGAATTAATGTAATATTTGGAATATTGTATTAATGTAGTATTTGGTTATATTTGGATTGATGGGCTTGGTTGGGCCAAGTTTAGTTGTGGACAATTGGGTTGGATCTAATTGGGCCTAAACTATTTTCATAAAAGTCCAAAATATGACTTGTGAGCTTTTTATAATCTAATTGGGCCTAATGGGCCAAAATTAATTTATGGCATAATGTGATTCCTAAATGGACCAAGACATTATGGGTTTGATCCATAATGGCCAAAGGTCCATGCCTAAAGAATTAATTAAAGCCCACTGGACCTAATAGAATTGGCATTGGACGCTAAATGGACCTTTGAGACCATTTGGATTTGATTTGGAATGCAAGTCTAAAAATGCACTATAATATGTGTAATTGTCTAATTTTGAATTAAACTTGAATTAGTATTGAATACAATTTAAATTGGATTTAATATTGTAGTTCGATATAATTCAAGAATACTTACTTTGACGAGTTGGACTCGCGCAAATCAAATCGTTGTATGAACATTGGATGATAATTAATTGAAGAATTAATTGATTAGATTAGATTGATTGATAACATACTGTGCATGAATGATTGGATGTATTTGTTTGAATAACGTATATTGGATGGATATTAGATGGGAAGGACAATTTTGGAAATTATTGTAAATATGGTATTTATTTGTAATTGGATCTGCGTGTCCAGCCTATCACCTCTCATTCTCATTGTATTTCTCTTCTCACAAATTCCCCTCACTGTAAATGACGTTTCTTCTAGTGCTATGTAATTGGGAACTTTGAAGAATGTAAAGTGCTAGCGGGAGAAAGAAAAAGAAAAGGGAGAGATTTATTTTAGGAACAAATTGTATATATATTCATTTGCATATCATTATTATATTTATCGCGCCTTATTATGCTTTTAGAATGCATGTTTAAGGGTGCATGATGAGACCTAATCAAAGATAATAAATTGATTATCAATTTATAAAAACGCCCTCACATTTAATATTAAGCGTTTCCTTCCATTGAGTGGATATCTCTCAAGATCCAAGATTGGCTTTGATTTGTTGGCCAAAGTCAAGATTATTATCTTTAGCGGATGTGTTTGAACCATGAAAGCTTTGTTAATATCGCATGTCTTGGGCAGTTATGACTTTTTTGCCATAGTCAAGGTCATTGCTGTTCATCGACATGGATTACTGATGAATGGTAATTATATCACTATTTCTCACTCATTTAACCTAATTTTTTGTATAGTTTCTCGATTTTTATGAACGTTTTGATGTGTTTTTGTTTATTTTACAGATAAAAATAATATTGGGACTTAATGGAATCAACTTGGGGCTAAAATAATGAAATCCGGAGGAAAAAATATAAAAAACGAAAATTTACTGTACGCGTCATGAAGTGTAGTCCTAAATTTTAATTTTACGCAAGTTTGGTATTTTGGCCATAACTTTTTCATCCATATCCGATTGAGCTGATTCAAGTTGAAGATTAAATATGACTTAAAGATCTATAACTTTGAAGATTTAAATATTTTCTAATTCTGAAGTTTGGAAGACCAAAATTGATGAATAATCTAGTGTATTTTGAGTAATTACTATAGCATTTTCAAAATATAAAATAAATTAATAAAATAAGAAAATAAAAATTGTTAAACTTCCACCA
>SKCR01053386.1:0-45226 GCA_019454045.1 Zanthoxylum bungeanum | reverse complement strand
TCTGTCGTTGGTGTAAACCAAGACAATGCCAACACACAGCTTTACTTCGACTATTTTCCCGTTCTACGGTTGTGTTCATTTCAGCCCTGAACAGCGGTCCTGGATTCATCAAGCACTTTAGGGAAATCAGCCTGTAAAATCACATGGAAGCGGCCTCACTTCTTACTTGAAATAGGTGATCTACTATGAAGAGGTAATCTGCCTTTACCACCATTATGACTCATCTCCTAATATAGTGATCATTAAAAGCCTTAGCTTATCCTAACCTTGACAGACAACACTCGGCGTCATTATCGAAATGGGAAAGAGTACAAAACTCTTCAATACTTGTTTTGAATTGCACAAAGTTTCAATTGTCCATTTTGAACCTAGATCTTGGGATCTCCAGTCAGCTAGGTTGAGTTTCCACAGTGACAATTCTTAATTTATAGGCTTCAAACCCATTCTCCTCGATGATTTCTCAACTTACTCTCTAGGTAAACCTTTAGTTAGTGGATCCGCTAGGTTTTCCTTCGACTTAACATAATCGATCGATATTATGCCACTTGATAGCAATTGACGTATGGTATTATGTCTTCGACGTATGTGTCGAGACTTACCATTATACATTGTATTTTGGGCTCTCCCAATAGCCGATTGACTATCACAATGTATGCTTATCGCTGGCACCAGTTTGGGCCAACTAGGAATATCCTCCAGGAAGTTTCTAAGCCATTCTGCTTCTTCCGCTGTTTTATCTAATGCTATGAACTCTGATTCCATAGTAGACCGGGCAATGCATGTTTGCCTCGAGGACTTCCATGACACGACTTCTTACCAAATGTGAAAATAAATCCACTCGTAGATTTAGAATCCACTGTATCAGATATCCAGTTAGCATCGCTGTAATCCTTTAGAACAACATGATATATCTCGTAATGTAGCCCATATTTTGAAGTTTCTCTCAGATACCTCAAAACTCTTACTATGGCTTTCCAGCGGTTATGTCCTGGATTGCTTTTATATATGCTAAACCTATTCACAGCTTGAACGATATCAGGTCGTGTGCAATTCGTGAGATGCATCAGACTTCCGATGATTCTCGAATACTCTAATTGCGATACGCTTGAGCCAGTATTCTTTGATAGATGAAGAGTTAGGTCCACATGAGTTCTAGTCATATTTAGATCTCCTTTATTATATTTATCAAGTATCTTCTCAACATAATGACTCTGAGATCATATATATTCTTCTGATGTTCTAGAAATCTTAATTCTTAGGATCACATCAGCTATACCCAAATCTTTTATATCAAATTTGTTGGATAACACTTTCTTGGTAGACTGGATCATTTCATGATTACTACCAATTATCAGCATATCGTCTACGTAGAGACATACAATGACATATCTTTTTTTAGTTGATTTGGTGTACACACACTTATCCCACTCATTGGTTTTAAACCCACTTGACAACATCTATTTGTCAAATTTCACATGTCATTATTTAGGTGATTGTTTTAATCCGTACAAGGATTTCACAAGTTTGCACACCTTCTGTTCTTGTCCAGGAACATTAAACCCTTCTGGTTGTTCCATGTAAATCTCTACATCCAATTAACCGTTCAAGAATGTCGTCTTTACATCCATTTGATGTATTTCAAGACCAAATATAGCTCCTATGGCTATGAGCATTCTTATCGATGTGATACGAGTCACTGGTGAATATGTATCAAAGTAATCAAGACATTCTTTTTATCTATAACCTTTTATGACAAGCCTTGCCTTTTATTTATCTATTGATCCATCTGGTTTCATTTTCCGTTTTAATATCCATTTATAGCCCAGTGGCTTACAACCTGGAGGAAGATCAACCAACTCCCAAGTGTGGTTTTGTAGGATTGAATCAATCTCACTGTTGATAGCCTCTTTCCATAAAGGTGCTTCCGGAGAAGACATTACTTCTTTAAAGCTTTGAGGCTCATTTTCTAACAAGTATGTCAGAAAATTGGGACCAAACGACTTTGACGTTCTAGCTCTTTTGCTACGTCTAGGTTTGATTATCTCAACGTTTGCACGTTCATCTGATTCTTGGTCAACCTGATCACTGTCTTTGACATTATCAATAGTTCTTTTGAGAGACTTTGTTCTTTGTCTTTCCTTACAAGGAAATGTCTCTTCAAAAAATGTCACATTCCTTGACTCAATTATCATATTCGGATTGATGTCAGGAATCTCAGAATTGTGTACCAAGAATCGATACGCACTATTGTTGCGAGCATATCCAATGAATATACAATCAACAGTTTTGGGTCATATTCTAACCTTCTTAGGTTTAGGAACCAATACTTTGGCAATACACCCCCACACTTTTAGGTATTTGTAGGAAGGTGCGTGACCTTTCCACAACTCATATGGTGTTTTGTCCAATCTTATGTGAGGAAGCTTGTTCATAACGTAGTTCGCGGAAAGTAAGGCTTCCCTCCTCAAGTTCTGGGGTAAACCAGAACTTGTTAACATGGCGTTCATCATTTCCTTCAACGTTCGGTTTTTGTGCTCAGCAATCCCATTTTGTTGAGGCGAATAAGGAGTAGTGGTTTCGTGAATAATTCCATGTTTGGAACAATATTCACAAAATGGTGACACATATTCACCAACTCTATCACTCTATCACTCCTGATTCTCTTGATTTTCTTGCCAAGTTGATTTTCAACTTCGTTTTTGTAGTGTGCAAAGCTCTCAATAGCTTCATCTTTGCTCCTCAGCAAATACACATAACAGAATTTTGTGCTATCATCGATAAAAGTGACAAAGTACTTTTTACCGCCTCTTGTTTGCACAATATTCATATCACACACATCAGTGTGTACAAGTTCCAAGGGTTCAGAACTCCGTTCTATGAAATGAAATGATGTTCTATACATTTTTGCTTCAACACATGTCTCACACTTATGTTGGCTATCAATTGTAAATTTAGGTCTAAGGTCCATGTCAATTAATTTACGCATCGTATCATAATTAACATGTCCTAACCTCCCATGCCATATATTTTGTGACTCAATAATATAAGCAGAAGTTGTAGCTTTATTATTACCACTGTGTCGATTGACAGTCATTATATTGAATTTGAAAAGGCCCTCAGTGAGGCATTTTCTTACATACACATCATTTTTTGTTTATACAAATTTATCAGAAACAAACACAAACTTAAAACAAGTCTTGCTAAGGAGAGAGCCCGAGACCAAATTCTTCCGAATATCTGGAACATGCAATACATTCTTCAATGTAAGCTCTTTTTTGGATGTCATCTTCAGAACCAATGTGCCTTGTCCAACCACTCTTGAGGTAGACGAGTTTCCCATTGTCAGATGATCGCCGCCATCGACCTTCTGATACGAGGAAAACATCATGCTATTTGCACAGATATGACAGTAGGGGTTTTATGGTGAAAATCCGATAACGCAGCGGAATCGCGGAAAATCAAAATTTTTCGATTTCAAAATTTTTCTTAGATCAATTAAATAAACTTATTTATTTAATTACCCAATTATCAAATTCTGAAAAATTACACAAGAAATCAAATTTCTTGGTAATTACCGAATTACCCCACAACTTTGTAAATTGATCATTTTAGTCCTAAAATTGTCAAATACAATTTTGGATGATTCTAAATCATTTCTAAAATGACTTCCAACATATCCAACATGTCAAAATCAGATTGCAATAAAATCCCCAATTTTTATCTAATTGCCGAACACACCTCAAATTTTTGGATAATTACAATTTGGTCATTTTATGTTCAAAACATGCCAAAATGAAATCCAATCAACCGAAAAATTAATATGCATCATATACACTCCATAATATATCACATGTATGAAAATCCCCAAATTTGGAATGAGTTAAGAACCCTAATTTTATAATTTCATCAAATTGACTAATTTCACCAAATCCATTAAATCCATTACTTTAATTCAAACTTTACAACACCAAACAAGTCTCACTATCATGAAACAACTCAAGAAAAATTCTAGGTCATCAATTAGTGGCTTAGCAACTCTAGAATGGCAACTTGATTATCAAATAATCAAAAGAGAGCTTATGAAACCATTTCAAGCTCAGTTTGAAAACATACATGCAAACATCTTTCATACAAGTTCACAACTAATTAAAACATAAACTATAAGTAAAGAGACAACATCAAAGTAACACAAGATGAAGCTAAGCATGATAGAAATATTTTCTATGTTAAAGACTTTAAAGAAAAACTTACAAAAATAAGATTTTTTCAAGCTTTCTTCTTTAGCCTCCAAGCATTTTCCTCTCAACTCTATTATGTTATTTGGTAACTTATGAACTCCTTTAACCCTAAAAATGAAACAAAACAATATATACCTCCTCCAAATAGCCCTTGGCCGAATTTGGTGATGTATATACAAATATCTTATATTTTTTATTTCATTTAATTTTACTTTATCAACTTGCAAAGTCATCATCAAACCATTTAATGATTTTCTTAAAGTCAAATAAAGCAACGCAAAAATATAACAATTATATTTATTTTATGGCACGGCCGAAATTGGCTTTAAAAGATAAATAGATATTTTCAAGTTTAATCAAAATTAAACAAATATCTTAGAAGTCAAACTCAATTTGACTACTATTTCTTTTAAAGCAAAGTCAACAATATACACTTGTGAATCATTTCTCATCATTATCATTTGGTAAGATATTTATATTTTAATTACTTTAATCATTTAACAATTAAATAATTAATTAATTAATTAAATACAAATATATGTATTATATTTACTTTAAATATCTCAAATACATATATTAATGATATATGCCAAATGTCATAATTTGACAATTAATTCATGTGTATTTAATAATATCAAATATTAAACACAATACACACTAATTATGAAATGACGGTTCGGCCCTCTAATGCAAGTATCTTTCGTTTAACAGTTAAACGAACAATAAATAATCACCATTATTTATAATAGTCGCCCTAGTGCTCTACGAGTATATTTTATTATGAGACTCTCTAGATTCAGGTATATCCGTCACGAAATTCAATTTCATGTCCATAATTTACCCACCTGTAAATTATGACGACCACAGATAAAATCGCTGAATCATACAGGTCAAGGTCATTGCATACGTATAATCTCTCCGTCACAGGTATCCGAATTATCCCAGAGATATAGATATAAACGTCAAATCTCTATAGGTATAATCTCATCGACGTATCTATTAGCAATCTTTAAATAACATTCGGAACTTATTTCCGAAGTATATTATGGTTATAGATTTAACAAATTGCTAATCACATTTGGACTACCTATGCTCTGTACACATAACTGACGGATCCTATCTTGATACACACATAATATCCTGATGATCGGTCCACACCCAACGAACAAGCGGAGGTCTGATCTAAATAGATCGGTGACGTGACTGCCATCTAAGTGTGGAGGATGTCTCATACATCCACAGTGGTATCTCAAGTCGAATGACCACTATGTTACTCAACCCGAGAAGATTCTTATTGACATTGGTGTACCATCCATTAAGAATCTTCGGTGAGTCGTTCAGTGTTTATCCACTATAAACACCTACATTTTTATGCGAGTCTCCCAAGACCCATGGTTCATTGGGATAAACCATCGGACCAAATCTCGATATACGACATGTACTGGTCTCAACGGATTTAACTAACCGATCCGTGTTAGTAAATATTGACCAGGACTTTATTTGATAATATATTTCTAGTAGTGACTGACCGGCGTAAACACACACGTATAACGCAAGCGTACGTATCGTTCAAGTAATATAAAAATATCGATCCCACGAGATACTGTTGTTATTAATTATTGATACTATTTATTTACAAGTATCTAATTATAGGGAGAAGTGAATTGATTGCTTTTGGTTGGTTGAATGTGGATTTTGCTAAATAAAATACTTAAAGACACAAAAGAAAATACTAAGGAAAATAACAAAAGACTCAAAGATCTAGGGTTGTGACTCCACACAATATTATTATAAAGATGAATTGATTCTCTTATATATGTGTAATAAATTAGTTTGCTAACCTGGAACACGAAAATATGCAAAAGCCTCTGTCGATGGTCAGACGCAAATACCCAGTATAACCCAATTGAACCATATGTCTATGTCAACCAAATTACCTGGATTCATTAAGATTAAGTTCCAATTATGGCTACCCCCGCCCGACAGGTATATGTCTATCCTGTAAGGAAATCTATTAAATGGTTATTTATCCTCAAGGAAGATCGTGGGCTATTGAATCTAAGGCTGAAACCTAAAATTCCTATGTTTAGTTCATTTTAAGTTTACCACATCAATCTTATTGGTGATCAGACAACAAGAAGCATTAAGCTTAAGACTCAATAAACAAACTAAAGAATTACCCTTAAAAATAAAATCAATTATTAAGAGTGAATATTGTGTTTCATCAATTCCCTAAAATAAAATAAAATGATGGGGTTAGAGGATCCACTTTTAGAAATCTCAAATTATTATAACATGGAAATTGTCATTATTATCCAATTAAGTTGAACCAGCCATAAATGCGGTGTTATTATTTATCTATAAACCAGCCATATAGGCGATAATTATCTGTCACCTAAGGACCAGCCATATAGGCGGTGTCACATTATGTTACATAATTAAAACCAGTCATTAAGACGTAATCAACTTTTAATTCAGATTACAATTTCCATATTATAATTAAAGTGAGATTAATCTACCTTTACTATTTCTAATTTAGAAATCTCCCTTATTATAATATATAAATCTGTGTGATATTTACCAACCAGCCATATAGGCGGTATCCTGATTAAGTCAAATTAATAATTAATTATAAACCGACCAACCAGGCGGTATCCTCATTAAGTCAGGTTAAAACCAGTTTAAAATAATTACCAACCGACCAATATAGCGGTATCCTTATTAAGTCAGGTTTTAAATAATTTATATATTATAATTAAGAGAGATTAATCTAAATTATAAAAGTAAAAAGTTTCACATTTACCCCAGCAGAAAATAAAATAAAATAAAATATTATTACAAAAAGTAAAAGTGCATAATTGAAAATACTAAAAGTAAAAATGCTTAATAAAAACTTAAACACACAAGATGCAATCCTTAAAGTCCTTACAAAACTCAAGGAATGCATCATTTGAATTATGACATCGAGCTGAATTTATAGGCGTCAGTAGGGGTCGGGCGTCGAGACGCCCAGCTCGCGTCGCGACGCTGGTGATTATCGACGTGGCAGCTTCTGGTTCGTCGGCTTCAGATTCTGGATAAGGTGATAAGGTGACACGTGGCAAAGCGGTTGGGAGCTCTATTATTGCGACACGTGGCGGCTCGTGATTGGCTGATTTCATATTCTTATCTGCCACGTGTCAATTTGGATAATTGAGTCAATAATTGGCGCTGACGTGGCGACACGTGGCGAAAGTGATTGTCGGCACCATATAATGATGACACGTGACATGCTGTGATTGGTTGATGATGACGTGGTGATGATGTGGCACTTTGACTCGGTCAACCGGTGATGTGGATGATGATGTGGCAGACACATGGAGTGACATGTGGTGACACATGGCGATGACGACTGTCAGCACCGTAGGATGATGACACGTGGCACGGCGCACGTTAGCAGATCAGCTGTGATGGTGACACGTGGCACGACGCACGTTAGCAAAGTTAAATTTCTCAGATTCTGACTTGTGGACCCGGGGCACGTTAGCACTGTTCGGCGCACGTTAGGCGTCGCGACGCCAAAGGCTTTCGCGTCGCGATGCACAGAATTACGAAAATACCCGTTTGTCCAATTTTCACTGTTTTGGCCCCAAATCACCTCCAGAGAGTCCTGAAACTTTATTTATCTACAAAATAATAAAAACACATCCAAATATTCACAAAACTTAAGAAATTATACAAAATATTAGGTTAAATGAGTGGGAAATATTGATATAATTACCACTCATCACACCCCCAAACCTAACATTTTGCTAGTCCTCGAGCAAAACATAGAGTAAAATAACATAAACATCTTTAAAATAAAATTTAACTAGGCCACTTTCGTAGGGATCACAGTTGCATTTAGCGTATGCAACAAGCCTTTAAACCCCTAGATGTCCCTAGTGGACGAGTTGTAGTCTCGTGAGGGTTTACATCAATGATACCCACAAACATTTTACAAAAGTAAAAAGGTAGTGAAACTAATGCACACAAAAGCAAAAAGACAAGAGAAAGGAGAATAAAGAAGTTAGTGACTGATCATGTGAAACTTCTACTCCAAGTTACTAGTTGTTTTCTTTCTTTCTAAATTACTGAATAAGTAAATTCTCCGATTATATTTACCATTCTCCATATACACAGCCAACAAAATATTAAACAACTTATTTTTTTCCCACAACAGTAATAAGTGCAGTTGATAAGAGAGTAATATTTTTGTCCTAAAGTTTTATTAGAATTCACACCTTTTTGTAGCAATAGAATAATTTTTCTGATTTTTTTGATTTTTTCTTTGATTTTTGATTTTTTTTTTATTTATATACAATATCTTCCATCTATGTAGCGAGTGTTGGGTCGGTGGCTCCCAAACCAGTTGGCTTTAGGGCACCAGGTGTTAAGACACCCCTACGGACTTAATTACTCAGACTTCATATATATATATATATTTTTGCAGCATCTTTGATCCATGTAGCGAGCTTTGGTCAGTGACTCCCAAACCAGTTGGCTTTAGGGCACTAGGTGTTAAAACACCCTTACAGACTTAATAACTCGGATCTCAGAAGTTTTTTTTTTACTGCATCACTTTTTGAGATGCTTCTTCCAATTAAACTAGAACACTGAATATTACAAACTTTTCAATTTTAGCTCATGTCTGTATGTTACAATGCATGTTGATAATATCTGCCAACTGAGCATATGAAGATTCATTTTAGTCAGTATTATGGAGAATTCACAAATTAAATAATTTAAAATGAAATAAACAAAAATTAACTTATTCCGAAATAGGTTTGAGATACGTCTCAGGAGTGGAAACTCATTACTCAGCTATCTCTTACCAATTTCACCTTTTTACTCAAAATAAAAACACAAAAACACAAAATATTTTTGTAATTTTTGAAAAAAATTCAATTTTTTTTGTATTTTTCGAAAAATTTTGAACTAAAAATAAAAACAACACACAACTAAAAACAAGATACTGATCAACTAATTCCCTCCCCCAACCTAAATGAGACATTGTCCCCAATGTCTTAAACAGCAGAAGAAGAGTTTAGAAGATAGTACCTGGTTAGCTGAAATTCTACAGGAAATTAAATGTTAAGATCCAGATTAATCCGACTAGGGGTGTACATTAATCGGTTTTAACCGATTAACCGAACCGTTCCGACCCATTTTTTTATTACGGTTCGGTTAAATCGATTAAATCGGTTATTACCGTTAAAATTTTTAACTTTTTCGGTTATTCGGTTCAGTTACGGTTATGAGATTCGTTTAACCGAACCGACCGATTAACCGAAATTAAACCATATATATATATATATATATATATATATATATATATTAGCACGTGCGAATCCTTTAATTTTTTAGAGTTAAGATAGTCTGCATGTAAACTCTCAATTGGTTGTAGTTATATTGATTTGATAATACTACCCAAAAATAAAATTGATAAAATTCAAATGACAAGCTGCATTACCAGCTTGGTTTTGACTCTTTTTAATTTCTCTCAAGAATTTAAAGGTAAAAATACATAAAATTTCAAATGTGTAGATTTTGCATCGTGGTGGATTCGTGACCCTTAAAATTTCTAACATGGCAGGTTTAGAAGGAAATCTGAGGCTGTGACAATCATCGAGGGTTTAAAAAATATTTCTCTCGCATATAATTAAATATAGATATATTTAATCAAATGTTAGTTAGAATCGGTATTTTTAGAATCGGATATGTGATCGAATTAATGATCCAAAAAATTAATGCGTTAGTGGTTCGACTGGTTGAAACGTTCCAAGAAATTCGGAAGAACCGACCTACATCATATATAATTTTACTAATTAAAAATTATAAAAAAAATATTAAATTTTAATTTATTGGATTAGGTTAATAACCGAATTAACCATAACCGACCGAAATATAATGGTTAATTGGTTAATGGTTATGTGTCATAAATTGATTAAATCAGTCACACTTTTATTTAACCGAAAATTTCGGTTACGGTTAAAAATGTAGGGGTTTTTAGGGGGTGAATCCGGTAACGCAGCGGAAGCGGTGGAAAATCGTATTTTCCGATTTCAAAACTTTTTCTCGGATTAATTAAATAAACACATTTATTTAATTATCCAATAATCAAATTATGAAATAAAATTCAAATGAATCATATTCAAGTGAATTTACCAAATTACCCTTGCTTTGGTATTTTGTCCATTTTAGTCCGAAATTGATCTAATCAATTTTGAATGATTCTAAATCATTTCTAAGATGAACTTATCATGTTCAAAAGCACCAAAAATCCCAAATTTCTTATCCAAAGCCGTGAGCCCCTCCAAGGAGCAATATTGTGCCTTTTGTCATTTCATGTCTCAAAACACATCTAAATGTAATCCAATCAACATGAAACTTTATATGCATCATATACACACACAAATACACAACATATATGAAAAGCCCCAAATTTGGAATTGGTCATGAACCCTAATTTTTCAATTTCCACAAATTGGACAAATTAGACCAAATACATAAATCAATTACTTCAATCATCATTCTTACATCCAATCCAAGTCTCAACACAATGAAACAACTCAAGATCAAATCTAGGTCATCTAAGAGTGGATCAACAACTCTAGATTAGCACATGGTTTCCAAAACCTTAAAAGAAGCTTATTACTACAATAGTCATACACTTCCTTCATCACACATGCTTTACACCTCCATCAAAACTTCCATCAACAAAAACCACAAGGAACAAAGAAAGAAATAACCTTAGAATATCATATATTAAAGCCTAGAACCTAAGGAACAAATTCCTTACTAATAGCAAGTTCAAGAAACTTACTAAAAATCCAAGCTTTTTGATTTTTGTCTTTCTTTTCACAAACTTCCTTTGGCTTCTTCAATGGAGTTTCTTTTTGGTAAAGTGTATTAGGTTAAATGTAAATGAAATGAAAAAACAATATATACTTGTTACCAATTTTCCTTGGCCGAAAATGACTTTAGCAAATACAAGTCATGTAATTTCAATTTCATTTCAAGTTTATTTAGTCAACTTGCATAAATATCTAAATACAACTTTATTAGATATTTAATTAAGTCAACAAATGCAACTAATATCATTTACTTTAAATATCCTAATGTAAGATATTTATATTTTAATTAATTAATTAATCATTTAACAATTAAATAATTAATTAATTAATCAAATACAAATATATTAAATATATGTATAATATTTACATTAATATTAAAAACATATATTCATTTAGGATATAAGTCAAATAACTCATTTTGACTATTAATTAATGTGTATTTAAATTAATCAAGTATTAAATGTAAATACACAATAATTAGGCAAATGACTATCGGGTCCCTTCAGCATGTATTTTGCGTTTAACCTTTAAACGACTTTATAAATAATCAATATTATTTATTAATGTTGCTCTATTGCTCTACGAGTATGTTTCATTATTGAGACTCTCTAGATTCAGGTATAATCCGTCACGAAATCTAATTTCGTGTCCATAATCTATCCACCCAGTAGATTATGACGATCACAGATAATCTCGCTGAACCATACAGGTCGAGGTCATTGCAAATTTATAATTCCTCCGTCACATGTATCCGGATAAATCCCAGAGATATAGATGTAAACGTCAAATCTCTATCGGGATTATCCAGTCGACTATTCTATTAGCAATCTCTAAAAGAATGTTTAGAACTAGCTTCAAACTTTACCACGGGCCCATGGTTTATCTGATTGCTAATCATATGGACTACCTATGCTCTGATACACAGAACTGACGGATCCTATCTTGATACACATAGGACACCCTGAGGATCTGTCTACACCCAACGAACAGACGGAGGTCTGATTTAAATAGATCGGTGACGGTGACTGCCATCTAAGTGTAGAAGATGTCTCATGTGCCCTCAATGGCATCTCAAGTCTAAGAATCACAAGTGCTACTCAACCCGAGAAGATTCTTATTGACGCGGGTGTACCATCCATTAAGAATCTTCGGTGAGTCGTTCGGTGTTTATCCGCTATAAATACCTACACGTCTATACTAGTCTCCAAGACTAATGGTTCATTGAGAAACCATTGGAATCATATATTCCAGTATACGACATGTACCGGTCTCAACGGGTTTACTATACTCACCAAGTAGTGTAAACCTTCACCAGGAACAGTCTGAGAATAACAACGTCATGATACTACTCAATGTCAGTTGCGACGCTTTTGCAACAGTACCATGACTAATCATTCTAAGGTCAATACGTTTTTACCATATTAAAATATATATTATATTATAGAAACTGCATATATTATTCATAATAATAATGTTTTACAGAAGTATTCAACAGAAATACAACCGGGAATTGGCGCTCTGAGCACCAACCCCAACAAAATCTCTCACTTGCTCTAGTGCCAATATCGATTGTATCTAATACCCATTGACTCCACGTGTTTATCAAACAACTTCGGAGGTATGACCTTCGTCAGCGGGTTTGCTACATTATCTTCACTCGGTACCTTGCACACGACAATATCCCCTCGCGACACGATCTCTCGAATGATGTGGTACTAGCGTTCCACATGCTTCGACTTCTGATGCGCCCTTGATTCCTTTGCTTGCGCAATGGCTCCATTATTATCACAGTATAACGGAATCGCATTCTCGATACTTGGGACAACTCCCAATTCTGTGATAAAGTTCTTTATCCACACAGCCTCTTTTGTAGCTTCAGAAGCTGCAATATATTCCGCCTCAGTGGTGGAATCTGTTGTTGATCCATGTTTGGAACTCTTCCAACAAACTTCACCTCCGTTAAGGGTAAAGACAAATCCAGATGTAGACTTTCTATCATCGGGATTCGATTGAAAATCGGAGTTTGTATACCCATTAACCTGCAGCTCGTTTCCTCCATAAATTATTAACTTATCCTTGGTACCTTTAAGATATTTTAGGATATGTTTAATGGTCATCCAATGGTCATTACCTGGATTGGACTGATATCGACTAGTTACGCTAACAGCGAAACTGATATCAGGCCTTGTACATAACATGACATACATTATGCTACCCAAACACGAAGCATAAGGTTGGTTAGACATTCTAACCTTCTCATCTTCTGTTTGTGGACACATCTTCTTTGAAAGATGAATCCCATGTCTGAACGGTATGTTTGATGTCTTACAGTTACCCAAAACTATACCGTTCCAAGATCTTATCTATGTACGTTGATTGGGATAACCCAATCAGCCTCCTTTGTCTATCTCTATAGAGTTTTATCCCTAAAACATAGGAAGCTTCTCCCAGGTCCTTCATGGAGAAATTCTTACATAGGTACGCTTTGTAACATACCTAAATCATTCCCAATGATTAGGATGTCATCAACATATAGGACTAAAAATACAACCATGCTCCCACTGGCCTTCTGATACACACAGGATTCTTCCGAATTCTTGAGAAAACCAGACGATCTAATAATCTTGTCGAATCGAATCCAACTTAAGCTTCGTACTTCCATACTGAAGCTAACTGGACTTCTTAAGCTTACATACCATACCCGAGGTTTCGCTGGATGCGAAACCTTCCGGCTGTTCCATGTAGATTTCTTCATCAAGAAATCCATTTAGAAAAGCCGTTTTGACATCCATTTGCCAAATCTCGTAGTCATGATACGCAGCTATAGAAAGCAAAATCCGGATAGACTTAAGCATTGCAACCGGTGAAAAAGTTTCATCGTAGTCGACGTCAGGTCGTTGCGTGTAACCTTTTGCCACCAGTCGGGCCTTGTAAGTTTCAACCTTACCGTCAGGCTCGCGCTTCCTCTTGTAAACCCATTTACAACTGATAGGAACAATTCCTTCGGGAAGTGGAATCAAGTCCCAAACTTGATTTTCATGCATTGAGTCTATCTCGGATTTCATGGCACTTTGCCATTTCACGGAGTCGATGTCCAACATCGATTCTCTATAGGTGAAAGGATCTGTCTCTTCACTAAGAGAACATCCAGACTCTTTTCTTGTATCAAATACAAGAGTTCAGGAGGTCTAGATACCCTTTCCGACCTACGGAGTGTGGTGTTGAAGGTCCTTCATCTACTTGAACTTCAGGTTCCTCTGTTGGTTCGTTGTTTTCAGGTTGGACTTCATCAAGCTCAACCTGTATATGATTACCACCTTCTGACAAAAATTCTACTTCTATAAATTTTGTGAAGCGAGCTACGAACACATTTCGATGCTCGGTATCATAGAACATATATCCCCTCGTATTCGAAGGATATCCGACAAACCTAAACTTTTGCCCCCGAGGCGAAAGCTTATCTTGCTGAGTCACCCTGACATAGGCAGGACAACCCCAAACCTTAATATAATTAAGATTTGGTCTCCTACTGAACCATATCTTATACGGAGTCATAGGAACAGCTTTTGAAGGAATCTTGTTCAAAAGATGTGCGGCTGTTAAGATAGAGTAGCCCCATAAATAATAGGGCAAATCTGTGAAACTCAACATTGATCGGACCATATCCAATAAAGTCTGATTTCTCCTTTCAGATACTCCATTGTGCTGTGGAGTACCTGGAGGAGTATATTGAGCGAGAATCCCATTCTCCTTCATATAATCCATGAACTCACCACTCATATATTCGCCGTCTCGATCTGATCGAAGGTATTTAATATATTTACCAGTTTGTTTTTCTACTTCATTTCGGAACTCTTTGAACTTTTCAAAGTTTTCCGATTTATGTCGCATCAAATACACATAACCGTACCGTGACAAATCATCGGTAAAGGTAACGAAGTATGAATAACCACTGTGAGCAGTTTGACTTAGTGGACCACATACATCAGAATGTACGAGTTCCAGTAAGTTAGTGGCGCGGTGTCCAACACTAGAAAATGGGGCTTTGGTCATCTTACCCTGAATACATGATTCACAAGTTGGATAGGATTCAATGGTAAGATCTGATATCAAACCATTCCTAACCAATTGGGTAAGGCGTGTAACGCCAATGTGACCAAGTCTCATATGCCAAAGTTCAGTATTATTAATTACAGGTAAACTACGTTTATTAACTCCAGTACTTAATATATCTTTTGAAGTTTGCAATGTATAATGACCATGCTGGTTTGGACAACAAAGGATCTGAATATTATTACTATCATATAAATATAAAGAACTATTCTTAATATTAATACAAAAGCCTTCTGTATCCAATACAAAAAGTGATATAATATTAGCTACACATCCAGGTACAAATGACATTCATTTAACAAAAGTGTCCCATTCGGCAATGAGATCTCGCATACTCCCACTGCAACTGCATCCAAAGAGTCTCCACTCCCGAACCGCAACTGCATCTCCCCGGCTTCAGCCTCCTACTTTCCTTCAGCACCTGCAACGAATTGCAAATGTGAATGAGACAAGCAGAATCTAAAATCCAGTTGGATGTAACGGCTTCACAAGCCAAAGATAAATCAATAACTGGAAAAATAAAAGTACCTGATGTAGATGCTCTCTCTCTCCTCAGCTGGGCAATGTAATCAGGACAGTTCCTCTTCCAGTGCCCGACTTTGCCGCAGTGGTGGCATTTGTCTTCAGAAGCCCTCTTGGGCTTAGCAATCTTCGCCTGTTGTTGAGGACCGAAAGCCTTCTTCTTCTTCCCTTTCTTCTTCTTCTTCCCTTGGACCATCCTTGGGAAGAAGTCGAAAGTGAAGTAGTTCTAGGAGGGCGAGTCGGTACTCCATTCTTAAGGTCCTCTTCTGCCGTGAGCAACATCCTATGTAGCTCCTGGTAGGTACAGACAGTCCTGTGCATGTTGAAGTACATCACGAACTGGCGAAATGAAGCTGGTAGCGAACCAAGAATGACACTCCTACCGAGAATGTCATTCAAGATGAGATTATGTTGCCTCAATTGATCGATCAAATCGATCATCTGAAGAACATACGGGCTAACACTTTGCCCCTCATCCAGACGCGCATGGAACAGTTTCATGGCGACTTTGTGAACAATCACTTGTTCTTGGTTCTCAAACGATTGTCTCAATCGCGTCATCATACTATAGGAATCTAGCATACCATAGTACTGTTGTTTGAGTTTCGGAGACAGTGAACTAAGGATGTATGATTTAACCCTTAAATCATCATCCTTCCAAGTTTCAAAAACTTGGCGTTCCTCCTCCGAAGCATCTGCACCCACAGCAAGGGGCAACAGACCCTCAAGAACATATCTCCAGCTTTTCGGAATCGAGGACAATCCTCAAATCCAATTCCCAGTCAGTGAAGTTCTCAGCGCCTTTCAGTTTGTTCGCATCAAGCATACGCGCAAACTGATTTGTGGATTGTGCCGCCATCGCCAATCTATCATATAGATCACGAAAAACGGTTAGCAGAAATTAAGCAGTTTCATATAATATCAAAAGCATAAACTAGATCATGGATTTTTAATCTAATATGCCCCTCCCACTAAATCATGCAATACTGTAATCCCAAAACAGAATACAAATATTTAATGATTAAATTAAATACTAATAGTGAAAGGTGGATCCCGTGAATATATTTCAGCTCACAGCAGAGGCACGGTCTCGCCTACGTATATTCATCAGGTAGACAACTCATTTTTCAATCACTCAATAGTGACTCCTAAGTATCGGTCCTGGTCGTTTCTCGTTGTCGCTGCGAAGGCAGGCCCACAAGGAGACGTACCAAGGTTAAACTCGTCAATGATAAACTCAAGTTACTTACGTAATCCTGACAGCTATGGCACGTTCAGAATTCCGCTTTTACTTGAATTTACCTAGTATCTAATATACATCCGGTATAAATAAATCTTTATCGGCTACACCCTCACAGCAGAGGCACGGTCTCGGATGTAGTCACAAAGAAGTATTCATAAACCGTATTGACAAGACGGACCATATAACATGCATCAAATACATAATTACATTAAAACCTTATTAATTAGGGATTTTCCGCTAAGTGTCATACACCCTAAATCTAACCAATTTAGATCCTAATAGCATGCATAAAGTCAAGAAAACATGATTAAACATTGATTCAATGAAGGCTAATCATATTAGGTGGCTTAGAATCAGACTCGCTCTGATACCATTTTGTAGGGGTTTTTAGGGGGTGAATCCGGTAACGCAGCGGAAGCGTGGGAAAATCGTATTTTCCGATTTCAAAACTTTTTCTCGGATTAATTAAATAAACATATTTATTTAATTATCCAATAATCAAATTATGAAATAAAATTCAAATGAATCATATTCAAGTGAATTTACCAAATTACCCTTGCTTTGGTATTTTGTCCATTTTAGTCCGAAATTGATCTAATCAATTTTGAATGATTCTAAATCATTTCTAAAATGAACTTATCATGTTCAAAACATCAAAACACCAAAAGCACCAAAATCCCAAATTTCTTATCCAAAGCCGTGAACCCCTCCAATGAGCAATATTGTGCCTTTTGTCATTTCATGTCTCAAAACACATCTAAATGTAATCCAATCAACATGAAACTTTATATGCATCATATACACACAAAATACACAACATATATGAAAAGCCCCAAATTTGGAATTGGTCATGAACCTTAATTTTTCAATTTCCACAAATTGGACAAATTAGACCAAATACATTAAATCAATTACTTCAATCATCATTCTTACATCCAATCCAAGTCTCAACACAATGAAACAACTCAAGATCAAATCTAGGTCATCTAAGAGTGGGTCAACAACTCTAGATTAGCAACATGGTTTCCAAAAACCTTAAAAGAAAGCTTATTACTACAATAGTCATACACTTCCTTCATCACACATGCTTTACACCTCCATCCAAACTTCCATCAACAAAAACCACAAGGAACAAAGAAAGAAATAACCTTAGAATATCATATATTAAAGCCTAGAACCTAAGGAACAAATTCCTTACTAATAGCAAGTTCAAGAAACTACTAAAAATCCAGCTTTTGATTTTTGTCTTTCTTTTCACAAACTTCCTTGGCTTCTTCAATGGAGTTTCTTTTTGGTAAAGTGTATTAGGTTAAGTGTAATGAAATAAAAAAACAATATATACTTGTTACCAATTGCCTTGGCCAAAAATAACTTTAGCAAATACAAGTCATGTAATTTCAATTTCATTTCAAGTTTATTTAGTCAACTTGCATAAATATCTAAATACAACTTATTAGATATTTAATTAAGTCAACAAAGGCAACTAATATCATTTACTTTAAATATCCTAATGTAAGATATTTATATTTTAATTAATTTAATCATTTAACAATTAAATAATTAATTAATTAATCAAATACAAATATATTAAATATATGTATAATATTTACATTAAATATTAAAAACATATATTCATTTAGGATATAAGTCAAATAACTCATTTTGACTATTAATTAATGTGTATTTAAATTAATCAAGTATTAAATGTAAATACACAATATTAGGCAAATGACTATCGGGTCCTTCAGCATGTATTTTGCGTTTAACCTTTAAACGACTTTATAAATAATCAATATTATTTATTAATGTTGCTCTAGTGCTCTACGAGTATGTTTCATTATTGAGACTCTCTAGATTCAGGCATATCCGTCACGAAATCCAATTTCGTGTCCATAATTTATCCACCCGTAGATTATGACGATCACGGATAATCTCGCTGAACCATACAGGTCGAGGTCATGGCAAATGTATAATTCCTCCGTCACATGTATCCGGATAAATCCCAGAGATATAGATGTAAACGTCAAATCTCTATCGGGATTATCCAGTCGACTATTCTATTAGCAATCTCAAAAGAATATTTAGAACTAGCTTCTAAACTTTACCACGGGCCCATGGTTTTATCTGATTGCTAATCATATGGACTACCTATGCTCTGATACACAGAACTGACGGATCCTATCTTGATACACATAGGACACCCTGAGGATCTGTCTACACCCAACGAACAGGCGGAGGTCTGATCTAAATAGATCGGTGACGTGACTGCCATCTAAGTGTAGAAGATGTCTCATGTGCCCTCAATGGCATCTCAAGTCTAAGAATCACAATTGCTACTCAACCCGAGAAGATTCTTATTGACGCTGGTGTACCATCCATTAAGAATCTTCGGTGAGTCGTTCAGTGTTTATCCGCTATAAACACTTACACGTCTATACTAGTCTCCAAGACTAATGGTTCATTGAGAAACCATTGGAATCATATATTCCAGTATACGACATGTACCGGTCTCAACGGGTTTACTATACTCACCAAGTAGTGTAAACCTTGACCAGGAACAGTCTGAGAATGACAACGTCATGATACTACTCAATGTCAGTTGCGACGCTTTTGCAACAGTACCATGACTAATCATTAAAGGTCAATACGTCTTTACCATATTAAAAATATATATATATTTTAGAAACTGCATATATTATTCATAATAATAATGTTTTACAGAAGTATTCAACAGAAATACAACCGGGAATTGGTGCTATGAGCACCAACCCCAACAAAAAAATCATGGATTAACCGACCGAACCGACCGATGCACACCCCTAAATCCGGCGCCTCTTACCACGATCGTCCTCAGACCAATTTATCTTTGAAAGGATAGGGTCAACTTGTGGTTCATAGGCTAAGATTTGGTCAATTAGATCCGGAGTAGTTCTGGCAGTGAAGATGAGTTCTTTTAAAGGTTTTGACACGAACCCATTTCTCCGGGCATCATCAAGAAACACACAAAGAAAATCATAAAATCCATCAACGTTGTACAGTCCAATTGGTTTCTGGTGTATTTTCAAGTTCGCCCAAGATAACACTATAAAAATTTCCTCCAATGTGCCATAACCACCTGGCAAAGCAATAAAAGCATCAACACGGTTAATCATTTCACTAGTCGCTCGGACATACCAGGCACAATAAGTTCATCTCCGTTTGATGGTCCAATAAGATTTACATCTGCCAAGGGTTTTGGGATGATTCTCAAAACGTGACTGCCTCCTTCCTGTACGGCCTTTGAAACGATCCCCATTAGTCCAAGATTGCCTCCGCCATATACTAAGTGCATATTCCTTGCAGCTAAGACTCGACCCAATTCCTGTGTTGCTTCTACGTATTGTGGCTTAATACCAACACTAGTACCGCAAAACACACAGATGTTTTCAACTCGTCTTCTTGAAGTGGCTTCCATGTTTTACTCTCGATATCTTTAAAAATGCGATGATGAGTTGAATTTATAACACCTGAAAAAAAGGTGAGTAATAATCGCACTAGTATCTTCCAAATGACGATATTAGCTAAACAACAAAAGAAATCGTGAAAGGTCAAAAAGTCTGGATCCTGTCTATGAAAATAAAGATAATTACAACAGAAAAGCAAATCCAGGCAATAATTAAGGTAATGGAATTGTGTACGCAATATGCTATTCGCTTAGTATAAATTCATTAGGATGCGTCTCAAGAATCCATTCATTACTCATCCATTGCTAATGAATTATCTCTTATCTTTGCCAAACATCATTCTTTCTGTCTTATGCTTTGGTTGAGCTTTTCCCTACAAAAATAACACATGAAATTAAAAACTCTACAACATGTATACACAAAATATAAAAATAGAAATTACAACAAAGTGCATGGGTTGCCTCCCTGCTAGCGCTAAATTTTTAGTCTTCAGCCAGACGTGACTGAAATCTATCCGTCAAGAAGGTTTCAACGTCGTTTTGGACGTCCGATTAAAAACAATCCCGTGTGTGTTGCTTTTGAAAGGTCTATTCCAACGGTAAATGGGCAAAAAATATTTTGTCACATTCAGTGCTTGTGTCACCTTTTTAACCTTTGTTGCTCCAGTGGTTCCTGAAAAGAAAGAAAGAAAATCATGAGGTCTTGTATGGTGCTTGACTTGGAATGAGAGTTCCATTTTGTCAAGCTTCTGGGTGATATCTTTGATTTTTACTCCCCAAACAGTGATGTTTCTCCTGAATGCCTGAGATATTCAATTTGGTCAAACTGTTGCTCCTCAATTTGCTCTGCTTCTTGCTCCACATTTTCTTCACATATGAATTTTAAGATTTCCGCGTTCAGTTCTTCATCTGTCATCTGTGAAATGCATGCTCCAGAAGTATCAACGTGAGGATGTAAAGATGTGTCTAACATTAGGTCTTCATCCTCTGAGGCTGATGTGATTGGCTCAGATAGATCTTCTTCAAACATTTGTGCAAAGCATTCTCCAAGATCTTCATTTTGAGGTTGAAAAGTTTCATCCTCCTTTGTTGGTGCAATTGGTATAAATAGCTCAGCTTTTTCATCCTCGTCAGAGTCAATAATAAAAATCAAACAGAGATTTTGTTGGTTCGGGCTCCTGAACTGATACCACTGATTCTTGATACTGCTCAGTTTCGTCCTCTGATATGATGTCATGATGAATCTCAGGATATTCGAAGGCTTCTTCAGTATTATTTGAATTTTCTCCGTGAGATATGTGATTCAGGTTATATGTTAATTGTCTAACTTGATCTGTCATCCTCTGTATAGACGATGTTTGACTCTGAATTTGTGCATCAAATTGAGCTTCCCGTTCCTCGAACCAATCTTTGAGCATGTGAATCAACTGATCTTCCTCTGATGGTTCTGGTTCTTGATGAAGATCGTAGATGGATGGTGGATAAGATGGAAAGTATGATGGTTCTTCGTACCTAGAATGATTCCAATAATTCTGCCACTCTGAAAGGTATATACATTGATCGCTCGGGTGGTTACCATTTTGTAAGGGGTTTTTAGGGGCTAAATCCGGTAATGCAGCGGAAACAGTGGAAAATCAAATTTTCCGATTTCAAAACTTTTTGTTGGATTAATCAAATAAACATATTTATTTAATTACCCAATAATTAAATTATAAATAAAATTCAATAAATCAAATTTATATGAATTTACCGAATTGCCCTTACACTTGGCATTTTGTTCATTTTAGTCCGAAATTGTTCAAATCAATTTTGGATGATTCTAAATCATTTCTAAGATGAACTTAACATGTCTTAAATGTCAAAACACCAAAAGCAACAAAAATCTCAATTTTAAGTCATTTGGCCGAGAGCCTCACAAGGGGGGCATAATGTGCATTTTGCATTTCCATGCTTCAAAACACATCAAGATGAAATCCAATCAACATAAGATTTCATATGTATCATATACACATCCAAATACACAACATAAATGAAAAGCCTCAAATTTGGATGAGGTCTTAAACCCTAATTTTTCAATTTCTTCAAATTGGACAAATTAGACCAATTGGTTAAATCAATTACTTTAATCATGTTTCTTCCATCCATTCAAGTCTCAACACAATGAAATAAATATAGATCAAATCTAGGTCATTTAAGAGTAGGTCAACAACTCTAGATTAGCAACAAAGTTTCTCAAACTTACAAAAGTATGCTTATAACTACACTAGTTACAAACTTCCAATAGCATACATGCATATCACCTTCATCAAACTTTTATCCATCAAAAGTACAAAGAATAAAGAATATAAAAACTCAAGAACATCACAAGATGTTGCCCACAACAAGAGGAACAAATTACTCTATAATGGAAGGTTGGAAATACTTACTATATTCCAAGCTTTACTTTGATTTTCTTTTCTTTTCTCTCTACCTTCTTTGTTTTGTTTTAATAAAGTTTTGATAAAGTGAATTTGGTATATTAAACCCTAAATGAAACAAAACAATATATACTTGCTTCAAATTAGCCTTGGCCGAATTTGGCCTTAACCAAAACAAGAAATATTAATTTCAATTTCATTTGGATTTTATTTAATCAACTTGTTAAAATATCTAAAACACTTTAAGATATTTCTAATTAAGTCAACAAAGGCAACTTAGCCCTTTAAAACAAATATCTAAATCTTAAGATATTTATATTTTAATTAATTTAATCATTTAACAATTAAATAATTAATTAATTAATCAAATACAAATATATTAAATATATGTATTATATTTACATTAAATATTAAATACATATATACATTTATGATATTAGTCAAATATCTCAATTTGACTATTAATTAATGTGTATTTAAATTAATCAAGTATTAAATGTAAATACACAATAATTAAGGAAATGACTATCGGGTCCCTAAACATGTATTTTGCGTTTAACCTTTAAACGACTTTATAAATAATCAATATTATTTATAAATGTTGCTCTAGTGCTTTACGAGTATATTTCATTATTGAGACTCTCTAGATTCAGGCATATCCGTCACGAAATCCAATTTCGTGTCCATAATTTATCCACCCGTAAATTATGACGATCACGGATAAACTCACTGAATCATACAGGTCGAGGTCATGGCAAATGTATAATTCCTCTGTCACAGGTATCCGGATAAATCCCAGAGATATAGATGTAAACGTCAAATCTCTATAGGGATTATCCAGTAGACTATTTGTAGGAAACGCTTTCCCTCGCGCAGCGGAAGCGATTAGGCTCACGGACCGAACTTGAAAATTTTTTCTGCTCTCCCTTTGCTTTGGCCGAACCACACCAGTGAGTTCACTGATATTTTGCTTCTGTTTTGGACAAGATTTCAGCCCCGGAATGTCCCCGAAACAGTCCCCAAACAGCCCCTTGAACTGCAGTACTGTGATTTATCCTCATATGCGCAGTCTTGTGACTGTCCGACTCCCATGAGCCATAGACAAATTATAGCCAGACACGCACATCGTCCATTATGCGTGAATTGATCTTATGAAACCAAGTTGATGATGCGCATATTTAATAATAATAAGGGAGCAACAATGGTCAGTATTGATTAAGGCTACGTGTTGATCATCCTTCACGCATGGGCTATTTGTGCTTATTCATGCAACGTGCGTAATTGTCGTGAGTATGCATAAGGAAACCAATTCACCATATGAGCCTGCGGCAGTGAGCAGAATAATCCTCACCGCCGAGAACCAAACAACAAGAAGATGGAGATGATTTTCAACGCCACGAGGTCTTCCGAGCTATGTCTCGTTACTAGCGGAGGGTAGTGTGGGCTACACTCACAAATTAATCTCTAAACGGTTTAGAGATTCAATCACACACCGAAATCAATTTCAGGATCTTCAATTCTCTTTCTCAACTCTTGAGCGCTTGAAGAAGAGATGGAGGCTAGGGTTTCTAAAGACTTAGATCTCAAAAATTAAATCATAATTTTTCTTTTATAATTGTGGATAATTTGTTTCATAAAACAAATCAACCACTAGTCTCCCATTACTCTTAAAATTCGGCCAAGGGGAGGGGAATTTGGATTTGATTTTGTTTCTTAAACAAACAAATCATATTCCTTACCCATGTAGGAATTTTGGCCATGGTGGGTAATTAGGATTTGATTTTGTTTCTTAAACAAATAAATCATATTCCTTATCCAATAAGGAATCCTACCATGGTAATAATTCTTAGCCTTATTAAATTATATCATATATAATTTAATGTTCTAATTTAATAATTATCATATATAATTATTAATATTTTATATTAACTTTTAATATAAAGTCTCATGTGTGATATAATTATTATTAATCATATTAATAATATTTATTCCTTTTGTGAGTATATAATTGGACCATCCAATTATATAGCTCCGCTATAGTAAATCGAGCTAGCACGGGGACCAAGTGGACCTACGGTTCTGAGCTCCAATAATCTCGAAATATTAATTAAGCTCTTAATTAAATATTACGAATTATTAACTGCGGGTTATTCCACTAAAAACCCGAAGTTGCACTCTCGTCGCCGTAGATGAAATATAAGGCCGAACAAAGTCGGTGTCCACTGATATAGTCATTGCATACGAATTGATCCTTCACGAATATCTCGTAATTAGAGCTGGGTCATAATATCCGTTATACCCCTCTAATTATTTTATCTTAAGTACCATTGATTCTCTAACGAACGATTCATTCATAACTGTTATGAATATTAATCTTTCTATTCGTAATAGAAAGACTTGAGCGCTCTAATCGTTCAAGTACCGAATCAACCCTTAAGAGAGATATTCATCTACTTCTCGCAAGAATGAGTGAATTCCATGTCTATGTAAAACATTCCCAGCTACATAACAGACTATGCCCCCAAAGTACGTAGTTATTGGTTGGGATTGCTACACCACCTCACCTTTGTAAATCAAAGGACACAACCCGTTATGCAGGAGTTCGTAGTATACTCAGGATTAAGATCAATCCATATATGACCATCAAGTAGATTGAAATGACTTTCTTTGTTTAACGGATATTATAAGAATGTCATTTCTATCTAGGCCCAGTCTTATATGATCACATCATATAAGGTGCCTTCATTCTCATGTCTCTACATGGACAATCCGGATTAAGATCGTCATCCAAATATAGAATGGACCGCAGCTATAGATAAATCACAAACAAAGTACCCGGTTTGTTTGCTCTCTATGGAATATTTAAGATTACTAACTTCAGTCTTAAATCCTCTGGTGCATGACGTTCATACACCAAGTCTGAAGGTACATAAGTAATCTACGGTATTTATGCAGATATATAACATGCGATATTAAACAAACAATTTGATAAATGAATAATGCATCCTTTTATTTCTAAACACATGAAACCGTTTACATCACATGTAGCTCTAGAGCATACATCCCAACAATATTCTATTAGCAATCTCAAAAAGAACATTTAGAACTAACTTTTAAATTGTACCACGGGCCCATGGATTTTATCTGATTGCTAATCATATGGACTACCTATGCTCTGATACACAGAACTGACGGATCCTATCTTGATACACATAGGACACCCTGAGGATCTATCTACACCCAACGAACAGACGGAGGTCAGATCTAAATAGATCGGTGACGTGACTACCATCTAAGTGTAGAAGATGTCTCATGTGCCCACAATGGCATCTCAAGTCTAAGAATCACAAGTGCTACTCAAACCGAGAAGATTCTTATTGACGTTGGTGTACCATCCATTAAGAATCTTCGGTGAGTCGTTCAGTGTTTATCCGCTATAAACACCTACACGTCTATACTAGTCTCCAAGACTTATGGTTCATTGAGAAACCATTGGAATCATATATTCCAGTATACGACATGTACCGGTCTCAACTGGTTTACTTTACTGACCAAGTAGTGTAAACCTTGATCAGGAACTGTCTGAGAATGACAACGTCATGATACAACTCAATGTCAGTTGCGATGCTTTTGCAACTGTACCATGACTAGTCATTCTAAGGTCATTACGTCTTTACCATATTTAAAGATACATTATATTATAGAAACTGCATATATTATTCAAAATAATGATGTTTTACAGAAGTATTCATAAAGAAATACAACCGGGAATTGGCGCTGTGAGCACCAACCCCAACAAAAACTCACATTTGCTCTAGTGCCAATAACGATTGTATCTAATACCCATCGACTCCACGTGTTTATCAAACAACTTCGGAGGTATGGCCTTCGTCAGCGGGTCTGCTACATTATCTTCACTCAGTACCTTGCACACGATAATATCCCCTCGCGACACAATCTCTCGAATGATGTGGTACTTGCGTTCCACATGCTTCGACTTCTGATGCGCCCTCGGTTCCTTTGCTTGCGCAATGGCTCCAGTATTATCACAGTATAACAGAATCGCATTCTCGATACTTGGGACAACTCCCAATTCTGTGACAAAGTTCTTTATCCACACAGCCTCTTTTGCAGCTTCAAAAGCTGCAATGTATTCCGCCTCAGTGGTGGAATCTGCTGTTGATCCATGTTTGGAACTCTTCTAACAAACTGCACCTCCGTTAAGGGTAAATACGAATCCAGATGTAGACTTTCTATCATCGGGATCCGATTGGAAATCGGAATCCGTATACCCATTAACTTGCAGTTCGTTTCCTCCATAAATTATTAACTTATCCTTAGTACCTTTAAGATACTTGAGGATATGTTTAATGGTCATCCAATGGTCATTACATGGATTGGACTGATATCGACTGGTTACGCTAACAACGAAACTTATATCAGGCCTCGTACATAACATGGCATACATTATGCTACCCAAACACGAAGCATAAGGTTGGTTAGACATTCTAACCTTCTCATCTTCTGTTTGTGGACTCATCTTCTTAGAAAGATGAATCCCATGTCTGAACGGTATGTTTGCTGTCTTACAGTTACCAAAGTTATACCGTTCTAAAATCTTATCTATGTACGTTGATTGGGATAACCCAATCAGCCTCCTTTGTCTATCTCTATAGAGTTTTATCCCTAAAACATTGGAAGCTTATCTCAGGTCCTTCATGGAGAAATTCTTACAGAGGTACGCTTTGACGCTTTGTAACATACCTAAATCATTCCCAATGATTAGGATGTCATCAATATATAGGACTAAAAATACGACCATGCTCCCACAGGTCTTCTGATACACACAGGATTCTTCCGAATTCTTGAGAAAACTAGACGATCTAATAATCTCGTCGAATCGAAGATTCCAGCTTCGTGAAGCTTGTTTAAGTCCATAAATGGAATTCTTAAGCTTACATACCATACCCGAGTTTTCGCTGGACGCAAAGCCTTCCGGCTGTTCCATATAAATTTCTTCATCAAGAAATCCATTCTCTCGGATCAGGATGATGACACGTGGCACAGCACACGTTAGCAGATCGGCTGTGATGGGGACACGTGGTACGGCGCATGTTAGCAAGTCAAATTTCTCAGATTCTGACTTGTGGACCCGGCGCACGTTAGCACTGTTCGGCGCATGTTAGGTGTCGCGACGCCAAAGGCTTTCGCGTCGTGACGCGCAGAATTACGAAAAATGCTTTTTGTCCAATTTTCACTGTTTTGGCCCCAAATCACCTCCAGAGAGTCCTGAAACTTTATTTATCTATAAAATAACACACAAACACATCAAAATATTCACAAAACTCAAAAACTATACAAAATATTAGGTTAAATGAGTATGAAATAGTGATATAATTACCACTCATCAGTGACACTTCTCAATGTCAATTACAAATTACTTTGTAATTGTGCACTACATTATATAATATCATGTCTTTGTCTAATATATACATATCATTAAATCAGATTTAGTTTCAATCTAATAGTAATTAGATCGAATACGTATATAAAAACAAGAGGTGCAACCATTAAAGAAGTAATATTATGGAAAAATGGGATGTTCGTATTCATGAATCAGACATAAATACGGTCCGGATTAGCGCTCTAAGCACCAACCCCAACAATGACGAGTAGCTCCAGTGTCTACCCACCATTCTCTCAGATTCTCGACCAAGTTGGCTTCAGTTACCATTACTGAGAGGTTCATCTCTGAGATCTCTTCAGTCAGTTGCTCATCTTCAGTGACATGGCTTCATTTTTCTTTTCTTGCCCATGTCCTAAGACTTCTTGTTTATGCAGTCCTTTGCCATATGACTACTCTTTCCACAGTTGTAGCACTTCCACTTGAACTTCTTGTTAGCTTGGGAAGAATCAGCTCCACTATTCTTTCATTTATTGCTACCCTTTACACCATCGACGATGTTGGCCTTAGACTCCATAGTCTTGTAGCTGGCCTTCTCGGACTTCCTGTTGTCTTCTTCGATCATCAGTCGAACTCCAAGGTCTTCAAGGCTCATATGCTTCTTCTTGTGTTTTCGATAACTCCTGAAGTCCTTCCATGATGGAGGCAACTTTTCAATTATGGTGGCAACTTGAAACGTCTCACAGAGTTTCATACCTTCATCCAATATTTCAGGAATGATCAACTACAATTCACCCAACTGAGATATTACTGTTCTTGAATCTACCATCTTGTAGTCCAAGAGCCTACCCACGACAAATTTATTTTGTCCGACATCCTCGATTTTGTATTTCTTGTCGAGAGATTCCCTGAGAATCTTCGCAGAAACCTTGTCTTGGTAAACATTGTACATGGTATCGTCAAGTCCACCCAAAAGGTAGTTCTTGCACAAGAAGTCGACAGACGATAATGTCTCTTCCCGCAGTTGATTGGCTACTTTCGATTCACCCTCCACAGGATCCGGAGGATCATTGAGGTATTTAGCCAACTGCAGAGTTGTCAAGTAGAACAACATCTTACTCTGCCACTGCTTAAAGTTTGCCCAACCAAAATTTTCCGGTTTTTCTCCATGAGATACCGGTATTGTGATGTTTCCACTAGTCATATGTAACTGGAAAAACCAACATGGGTCAATTAGTCTACTAAAGACAATTTGCACAACGATCAACAAATGATCTTGTTTAAGTGATATACCAAGTATCCACTCGTTGTTCTATTGGATGGTGGTACCAATAAACACAAGTCCTTGAATTTCGACTAAAGATTCTTATGAAAAGTAAATAAAGGAATATTCCCAGGGGACGAGGGAGGTCCAAAGTAACCACTTAAATTCCTGACCACTTAGGCTCTTATCGCATTTTTGACAGAATATCCTTTAAACACTTTTTTCAATATAATCTCTTAGCAATTCAAACTTGGTATTACACTTATGATTTTACGATACAATATACGATATGTGTAGATATATGTGTATGTGTCAATTAAGATTGGATGAAATTACTTGTGTATGATTACACTTTAGATTCTCAACCAATTATGCAACACACAATTAATTTTCAACTTTATCACTAAGTGTATGCTTGTGATAATTGAACAACATAATATTAACTTAAATATATACTACCAAGATTAATGTGATACAGTATATGACCTTACTAAGTTAATATTATGAATAATTGGATTAATCTAATTCTATTTCAGTTTAAAAATAATTCAAGGACTTAGTTCGTTAGTGTCGCGTTCATATCCACGTTCGAACGAGACTGTCCAGTGTGTGCACGTTCATGTTGCGTTTGAGAACGCGTTCGAACGAAGTGTTCCAGAGACTTCACGTTCATCTAGCGTTCGAGAACGCGTTCGAACAAAGTGTTCCAGAGAGTTCACGTTAGTATAGCGTTCGAGAACGCGTTCGAACAAACTATTCTAGAGAGTTCACGTTCGTATAGCATTTTGGACGTGTTCGAACGGTTTAAGTCAGAGGGCTTGTGTTCGATTTGCGTTTGAATACGCATTTGAACGTTCTTAGGCAAAAGGCTTGCGTTCGAGTTGCGTTTGAAGACACATTCGAACGTTCATAGGCAAAAGGTTTGCGTTCGAGTTGCGTTTGAAGACGCGTTCAAACGTTCTTACGAAATTTCAGATTTTAGCCTTTGCGTTCGTCGGGCGTTCGAACGCCCTACGTATTTTTCATGCACATACTTTATTTTTCCAGAAAATTTTCTTATCTAAGCATACGAATTTCTATCTAACAACACTAAAGTTAGGGGTGGGCATCGGATCGGATCGGATCGTGTCCGATCCGATTGTTTTATCCGATCGAACTGTGATCACTGGATTCAATGGATTTCGGATCGGATCGGATAAAATCCGATCCGAATCATTTTTTAATTGACTTAATTGCAAAACGACGTCGTTTTGAGTGTCATAAACGACGTCGTTTTGCATAGGCAGTTAGGGTTACTTCATTTCCATGATTGTGTTGTGTTCACTCGAATCACTCTTCACTCAAACCGTCAAACACAAAAACACGCTCAGACTCAGTCACTCTCAAGTCTCAATTCAGTTTCAGACTTCAAATTCATTCTTCAACTCTTCATTCTTCTAATCTTCTTATTCGATTTTCACTGATTCACTCTTCAGTCTTCACGAATCATTCTTCGTCTTCAATCTTCTGTCTTCACGAATCAGACTTCATCTTCACTCCTCAGTCCTCATCGTCGAAGTCGAAGAATCAAGAAAGTAAGTTCCCTACTTCCCTTTGTCGTCTCCTCAAAAATGAAAAAAATTAGGGATTTGGAGATCAAATTAAAACTTAAGCTAAGTTTTGGTCCTTTTTAGAATCAAATTAGGGATTATGGTTTTTGAGAATTAGGGATTTAGGTTTGGATTTGGTGTGGATTTAGGTTTGGATTTGAATGTTTGTCTGATAAAAAAATAACTACTGACATTAGTTAAGAATCTGATAATTTTCTATCAGTTGCTTACATTGTAAGCCGGTGGATATTACTTCATTGTAATGTTATCTTTTCTTGATTAGATTAGAAATTCGGAATTATTTGAGCTCCACTTGTTGCTAGTATGATTTATTTGAGAAATAATAAATTTGGTCTATGCTCTCTATTTTTGGTGCTTTAATTTATTTCCTTGGGTGAAACTTATTCATTCTGCTTGTGCCTTGAAAATAGATGTCTCATTGTCTCAATGTGTGCGTGTGTAAGTGTAATCATATGTAATTTTTGTTTCAATATTATAAGCATGTAAATATGAAAAATGAATCAAATGTGAGAACTACTACATACCTTATTTTCTCCTTTTCCTTTTTTAATCTTAATGCCAATGATGAGTTTAATGGAAATTAAGAAAAATAATGAGAAAGTGGTGCTCATCTTTCAAAATGAGAACAATAGCAAAGGGGGTAAGAAAGGGAGAGTACAAAATTGCAGAAACAAATATAACAAAAAAAAATAGGATAAAAATTCAATCAAATGCCAAATTGGAGATATTTTATAGAAATTAGAAAGCAAATGATAGTCATAGTATGATACTTCTTAACATTGATCTATATAATGATTGTACCGTTTAACTTCTCAATTTACAAGTCCTTAATTTAAAAAGTTCAACCAATATAAAAATGAACCAATTGGTAGTGTACCGAATTCGATTCAGATCGGATCAATTCGATCCGAAATAGGATGATTTCGGATCGAATTGATCCGATCCAAATTCATTCGATCCGAAATCATCCTATTCGGATCGAATTAATCTGATCCGAATTCATTTGAATCGGATTGAATTGATCTGATCCGATCCGACAATTATCGGATCGGATCGAGTTTGAGAACATATATTTCGGTCCGATCGAACCAAACTACTCAGCGCATATCGGATCGGATTCGGTTCGATCCGATCCGAATTCGATAATGCCCAGGGCTAACTAAAGTAATAAGTTCTTAAGATTGTAGGTATATTGGTGTCATTAAATAGAAAACAAACATGTTTTACACAGATCAAATCTAGAAAAGCAAATGTAAAACCCTAAAACTTGAAGTATAAAGATAAACCTGGAAAATGTGAAAACGAATCCAAGTCGAGATGATTTTCTGTCCTTAAGAACTTATTAGCCTCCGCCTCTGGTGCTTTACGGATTCAAAGTGGCCAATGTTCTCCCAGGATTCATTGGATGCTTCTTGTTCAAGGAGCACTCCTTAACAAGTGTTTGAACTTTGAATATGGTGGAACTCTCTCACAAAACCAATGGAAAAACGACTCACAAAATTCGGACTTGATTCAGATCTCTTGAATGAACATGGATGTCTCCTTATAAAGGCATAGAAGGGTACCTCAAGGGCACCCTTTGGGTTTGGGTGCAACCCTCCAAAGGATTATACCCCTCTTGGACATAAAACCATGTTACACTCAATTTGGAGGACATGTCCCTAAGGGGTATCATCGAAGTGACATGTCCCTCCTCCATCCTAACTATAACATTTGAAGATTTGAAGAATTTACAACATCTATACTAAGAGGGATATCAAATCGTCTCATAATTCTTTATGTATTTGAGTATATTTATGTGTGAATTTGATTTTTTAATGGTTATGAGAAACACATAATGTGCATATTATTTTTACTAAAAACATAGAAATTTTCAATTTTTTCAATTTTTAAGTATTAAAAATATATATATATTTTCCAAAATAAAAATAAAAATTATGTAGGGCCCATTGCCACACTTAGGCTCGCATTACGTGTTGGTTCATTTTCATATTTAAAATATTCTTTTGAGATAAATATATTTTAAAATCTTATTAATAAGTTTAAAAACGTTAGTTTTTTTTTTTTATTTCAAAAACGTTAGTTAACACTTAACACCTACTAAACGGACTCTTATTGGGGAGTAAATCTTTGGTGCAACAGTGGTATGGATGACGTGGTACCACTAATCAATTAAAAAATAACATGTTTAATTTTCTTCCTATTTTTTAGTTGTTTTTTGATTTTTTAGCACGCGTGTCAAATGATGATTGGCTTGTTACATGGATGACGTGGTACCACTGTTGCACCAAAGATTTTCTCCGGACTTACTGCCGACAAAACCAAATCCAACTATTTAAAAAATTTCAAGAAGTATTTACGTCTATGGTATAATTGGTATTCTACGTGGGCTATGCCCATTTCCTAATCTGTCAAATATAAGAATAGGCCCAATATTCCTAGCCATCCATCAACATCCAGAGAAAAATTTGGGTGGCACTTGATCCCACACAAATTTATAATAAAAAAATCAAAAATAGCTGAGATCTATTTATTTTTTTATATATTTTGTCAAAAAAAAGTTTTTCTCCTACATCAGATGGCTAATACGTGGCATCTACAGATTACATTCAAAGAAACTCAACACCTGATCACAACCGTACAGCAACAGCCACGCCGGAGGCCAGAAAGCATCCATTAAAATATTAAAATATTAAATATTAAATAATATATATTATTTATTAATTTATAATAATATCTCGTATCTTTATTGTATTAAATAATTACCTCATAAAGTTCCCACATTATGAACTAATCACCAATCAACATATCTCACGTGTAAATTTCTCATCCATTATCAGCAAATAAAAATCAGTCGGTCCCCACGCCTCCCTCTAAAAAGATCAAATCGCAGGTAATCCCACAATTACCCTCACATCATCGTCTTCCATATCCCCACACTCAGGGCTACTTAAGTAACTTCATTTTAATGTCTAATGACGAACCATACACAGAGACATATCCCGTGAAAAAGGAGCGAAGCAACGAACATTTCTCATTAACTCGTTAGCTCCCGCCCTACCCAATTTTTGAGACCAAAAAAAAAAAAAAATGCACGCATTAAATTTAAATAGTCTTAAAGTTGTTACTAAATTCAATACGACGACGTCGAGGAGATGTTTGAATAATAATTCGGTGGATTTGGAGTACAGGAGGAGAAGGAGAGCTGGTTCGAGCTGTAACGTTCTTACGAGAACGTGCGGAATTGTAGCCTGTGTTGGCGGCGGAGGCGGCGGCGGAGGGAGTCTGAGTTCGAGTTCGTTTTCATCTCGGAGCCAAACTTATGCACTCTTGAAGCAGCAAATGGAGGTTGCTGCAAAATCGGAGGTTTGCTCTCTGTACATTCATTTCTTTTATTTTGCAAAAAATGCCAAAAAGCTGAAACGTCCCCGTTTTATGGAGGGGCGTTTTGTTTTTGTTATATGCATTATAAGAGTTGTGGAAGTCCGGAGGATGATTGAATTAAGCGGCCCATTTCATTAATGGGTCATGCTAACGAATACCTAAGGAGTAAGAATCTATTTTTAGAAAATTTTCAGATTATTTTTATTGGGAATAAAAAAATTATCAAAACATTAATTATTTTTGATTTTTTCCTATGAAAAAATTTCATTAAATGGATCCTTAACATAATTATGCTACATTTTCCTTCATTAATTTATATTACACATTTTAAAAAAAATTAAATTGAATAGCCGGGACTGCCCCACTCATCTTTACTTAGCTATGCGACTAATTGAATTAGTATCAATTTAAAAGAGTATAGGGATTTTAAATAATTTTAATCTTGATAAAATATTTTTAATATAATTTTAAGTACTCCCAAACAAACTAATAGTCTCTTGATGCGTTTTATATTGTTGATTTTAGGATTACAAAGAAGCGGCAAGGATTCGTGATTCATTGAGATCATTCGAAGAAGAGGAGCCGATTCTTCGACTGCAGAGGTTAATGAAAGAAGCAGTTGCAGAGGAAAGGTTCGAGGTATTCAATTGTGAATGAATAACTGACATAACTTCATGTGGTTTTCCTTATTCATCTTTCAGTTAATCACTAGCATAATCTATTTATCTATGTGTTAGGCAGCCATTATATTAGCATTAACTAATAATAATGCATGTAAACTGAATTAAACAAAGTATTTTCTCATTAGGTGAGAGTAACGGATCCAGAAATTTTATTAAAAAAGTTAGGAAACGACTATGGTGAGCTAGGAGCATAGTGTCAAAATTAATTAGGAATCAAAAGATTTAAGCTGAATTCATTAGTAACAAAAATGACTCTCTATCAAAGCACTATCCTAAACAAATAAAAATAAATGAATTATCTCAATGCATATTTGTTCTAACTTCCCCTGAATTTTTAAGCAAACCATGCCATCAACCATCAACTATTAGTCATATTGATACATAAACAACACAAGCAGATGATTATTGTCAGGATTGCTATACCAATAACTTAGATGCTTTATATGCTTAGTAAGGAATTAGGATTATATAATAAAGAGGTTACTATTAGTCCATTATTCCTTATTGAGACATCATGGGTAAGGTAGAGTTTTCTTCTTACTTAGTGATTAAAATGTAATGAGAAAAAAAAATTAGATATTAATTTTGTAGGAGATGAGATATTGAGATTAAAAGAGATGAATTATATATATGAACGATTTGGTTAAATATTATAAACAAAAGATTATTGATGATGAACGTATTAAAAATATTAAAAGTGATGTTTAAATCATCTAATATTTTTTAATATATGCATTTAGGAGTGGGATGTTTGATGTGATATAAAAAGTAATTATACAATAGATTATTGTAAGCTTTTTTTTTTTTTTGAAAAAAATAAATCCTGGATATTTTTAGAAGCTGCTGTCAAATTTTATGGAAAATTTAAAAAAGTTAAAGGGTACTGATAATAATTTTTTCAAAACTTAGGAGGATCTTTAAGTCCTCTAGACCTATGTTAGGTTTGTCATTGCTAGGTAGGATGGATTATATGAATCTTTTGATACAATTATGTTATGTCCGAAATCAATAAGCTCATTAAAATCTAGTTCTCTTTTTATAGTTTATGTTCATGTTGACTTAGTTCTTTCCTGACCTTGCTTAACATATGACAACTTCTCTTCTTTTAGGTAGCTACTCTCTATAATGGATTAGAAAATTGTTAAGATATCATTCAGTTTTGTATGACAACGTGTTGTTTTTATTGGCTTTATGATGATATTTTCTCCGGTTATCTCATTCTTTGCCAGATGCTGCTAGATATCGCAATGAACTAAATGAAATAGCACCAAACTCTCTCTTGAAATGCTTGAGTGATGCAAACACCTTGGTATGACATAAGTCTGATTATTATTGCAAATATTGTCTTGTGTCTAAAGGGTTATGTCATTTGTTTTTGTTGGAGTTTCCTTCTGTTGTATAATGGATCTGAATGTCACAAGGTCTCTAACATATACGTACTAAAATTAAGGGGATAAGGGTTCAAGTTAGAAGTGTTTACATCAAGGACCGAAGTCAACCTTCCAAGGGGCAGTACTTTTATGCCTACAGAGTAAGAATCACCAATAACTCAGATCGTCCTGTTCAACTTCTCCGAAGGCACTGGATTATCACAGATGCCAACGGAAAAACTGAAAACGTATGGTGAGTTATTCTGTACACGCTATCTGTGGTCTTGCAGTCGCAAAGACGTTTGCTTTCTTCTCTCTTTTTCCCTCACATTCTGATATGAATTCTCCATCTCTTACTGTTTTATTTCCAGGGGAGTTGGAGTCATTGGTGAGCAACCAGTTATACTTCCTAGTACAAGTTTTGAGTACTCATCTGCATGCCCATTAAGCACTCCGAGTGGCAGAATGGTAAGATCAGATAGTTTTACATTCTTATGTCATCTGCAACTTGTTAAAACTTAAATCTCACTATACTGTCTTATGGATTGAATAGGTTAGATTAGATGTCGCATGTTGACAACATTTTCCATTTATAATCAGTTGCATGTGCTCCATCATGGCACATCCCATTGTAATCCAGTGTGAGGTGACAATTCCTCATGAACTATACTTCCGTTTTCTAGGCAAGACTTCTTTTTCCCCAATTATTAATTAACTTAGGAAAGATGAGAGTATGGAAGAATGCTTGCTTAACTGAGTTACTGATATTGCTATCTGAATAGTGTAAATGAATAGAGTTTGATTGCTCGAAGGAAAACCTTTCTTTAATAAATTATTACGAGCTCAGTAAGATTCTCGATTATGTTTAAAACTTCTTATAAAAACAGAACTCTGTTGGCTTGTTACCGGTGATGTTGTGAAAAGGGCGAGATTTTAAATGTGTTTTACTAACATGGTTTAAAATATAGACTGTACTCCCCTCTTTTCATTTCAATGTAGGCAAAAGTTAGAATATATTGTTTATTCATCTAACTCTGTGGTTACTACTAGTGGTTATATGCATACGTCTTCTGGTTGATCTACGCCATACTCTAGTCGCGTAAGAAGATAATACACACTGGCTAACAGTCCACCCGATTGGAATGCAATGCAGGAAGGCGATTTTGAAATGAAGCACGTTGATAGGGTAGGTTCGCCAACTTTCAATGTGGCGATTGCACCTTTTTCTCTATCCACATTGGGCGATGACAATGATTCTTTTTAAAACTGGTAACAAGCTCCATTTCCTCATCATGGTTTGATTATTTTGAGAATTCTAAAGCAGTGCATTGTGTTATATGTAATTGAATTATTGGTCTATGATCTCTTCAACTGAGCATGGAATCCATGCAGCTCCTGCACTTGACGAAAATTGTAGCACTGGATGTTGCCATGGTGAAAATTACATAATCTACAGTTTTAAGAATCTGTGAAAATCAGAACAGATTGTTTTGTTTTTATTTCTTCCTCTGAATGATCTTGATTACTTCAATCCTTCCAATGGCATCGAATAAAACTGTAGTTATTTTCACAATGAGTAAACCCCCAGAAAAATCTCAGCTCGAATATGTTCTGTATGCCTCAACAATAAAGGCAGCATTGCTAGTAATATATGAGTCCAAATATAATTTTTAAGTACTTGATTAATGATAAAAATCGTTATTTTTTTAAAAAAATTGAATTTAGCAAAAGGTAAAATTTTTAGATTTTCCTCACCATTAAAAATATAAGAAAAACAAAATTACATAATATTATATATTTTTTTTAATCTTTTAATCGTAATACCAAAAAAAATAAAGAAGTAGATGATTAACAATAGCAACAAATCCTGTTTTAGGCAAACCCCTTCTGCTTCTCCTCCAGCTCCACTCTTTTGACCTGACTCAGCGGCCATATTCCCCTCCATCCATGTTTTCAAAATCGGATTAGACCGGCCGGTCGACCGGTAATTGGCCGTGAGTTCGGTGTAGTTAATGGATAAAAATCAGTTTGTCAAAAAATTAGTCAAAACCGATTAACCAGATCAGATTAGTTCAAATTTTTAATTTTATTTTTAAATATTTTTTTTATAATTTTAATTAAATAAAATTATTTATTGTTGGGGATATGCCCTAGAACTAATCGTGTCGTAAGGTTCATATGTATTATTCTTATGTAAATATAATATTCTTATTAGTCGTAATTCAGTTTACAATTAATATAATGTCAATCTTATTGCATTTAGCATCTGTTCGTTCAGTTGCTATCTTATTATTGATGCAAAATGGGATCTCGTGATATATTTCGTGTTAAAACTTTATCTGCGAAAGGTTGTAGATGTGAGTACAGAGTTTTGATTTAAATACATCTAAATCTATTCCCGATTGAGGTGATGTCATTAGGGATGATCACATCGCATGACCAAATTGTTTTAGATGCTGCCATAAGATCAATGTTTGATATTGATAGTTGGGTGACGAGTCTCACGTCAAAAGAGCATGAACATGGATAATGTGTTTGCGTAATGTGTTACTGAACGTGACCAAAAGTGATGAATCACATTAGTGATAAGCATGGCAATGGCTAGGGCTCGGGCCTGACTTTACCTAGGCCCGACTTTTTTAATATTAAAAAGTGTGTGTGTGTATATATATAATTTGGGTTATGCTAACGAGTGCCCTTAGTGCACTCTTTAGCATTTCTCATATAATTCATTATATATATATATATATATATATATATATATATATATATATATATATATATATATATATATATATATATATATATATATATATATATTATTTATTTTAAGCCCGAGCTTTTTTAGTTGAGTCCGACTCGGGCCCGGGTCCGAGCCGGGCCTCTCATTTTAAAGCTCAATCTGGGTTGCTCATGTTTTTTTGCCACTCTTAATTAGTGATTATCCACACTTAATGATTCTTCCCACAACCGTACCAGTATACCACCAGTCCTTTGACATGAGATGTCACGGCTGCCATCTACATTAAGACACATCGTTTACTAGTGTATATTATACCGGGCTAACCACGCCTGTGAAAGAAGCTTGTTGGCATTGTATTCTTAATGTATGAGGACAAATGATGATCAAAATGGAATCTACTGGCTCAAATAATTGAGCTTTAGATCCTAGGCAAGAATGTCATACACGGGGGATCAAATCTCTTGTCGGAGTACACGTCATCTGAAAATGTATTTTGCAGATACGTAAATCTCATATATAATTGATTTCTTGATCATATGATTGAGTTAGGGGTTTGACGACTTTATGGCCCGCACTCTATCGGGAGTCGACAATAGAGACTTTATTACACGCAAGTACGACTATATGGATTTATCCGATATTTTATATTTATATCTGGGGTCATGATATCTTGCTAGAGGTCACTCATGATCATTGGGAAGTTCGGTTATAACGAGTTGTATCGAAGTGATATGAATGTGTTCATATTGACTCATATCCTGATCACATAGAACCCAGTGGGCCACACACATTAGCGGAATGGTTGACGAATTATTTAAATAATTTAGATAAGATATCAGAAGATAATTTAATTACTTTATCGGTAAAATGTAAAATATTTCCCAGTGTTGACATGCTAATGCCCGTTTATTCAGGAAAAATTTCAGTGACAGTTGGGTGACTGATAAAGCTATTTTGTTTTTTATCACTTGTGATAATAATTAATAATTAATAATTAATTAATAATTAATTAATTTTTAATTATGATTATTAAAATAATAAAATTATTTTTTATTTTGTATTTATTTATGCTTTTGGATAAGCATCAAGGTGACAAGTTTTTATTCGATGTATGGATACACCTGAAGGCAACCGGAGACGGTTTGATGGCCGAATAAAGTTTCTTGAAGGTATACATGTTGAACTCTTTCTTGTTTACATATATGGATTTTACTTTTAATTGTTAAAAATGAAAAAAAAAAATTAAAAACCATAAAATTCGAACTAGATACTTCGTTGGCTTTTCCGCACAGTTCGACCGTAGCCACGGGAACATGGAAACTTTTTATGCTCCTTCATTTACGAAGTATGTCGGTTTTGTCAGTTTTTTCGGTATGATTCAACTGATCGAACTACTAACTCATTGAATCTTTTGGATTACCGGTCCGATTCTGAAAATGTTGCCCCTCATTTTTGTTATATCTACCAGCATCAAGTGGAGCGAACTTGACATAAGATGTAGTTTGACTATATTCAAGTACCGATTCGATTCAGTATAATTATAAAAAAATTATAATTATAATTATTCATTATTTTTTTAATTAACTGTTTAGTTTTTCTCCTTTTTAAGAGAATCGTAAATATTTTTAATTATATTTTCAGTTCAATTCAATTTGATTTTTTCTTTTTTTAACAATAAGAAGAAAAATGAGTCAATCGGATTAAGGGAAGATCTACTTGTTCTACATCGTTGTCATTATCATTGTCAATATTGTCGGTGATTAAAGATAGAATTGAGTGTGTTCACTAATGAGATTCCTTATCTCCATTCATTTTTTTATGGCTCACAATTGCACACATCAAGAGCCGCCGATATTTATGTACTTTTTTGTTCAATATCCAAAAACTATATATTAAAAAAATATTTTTTTTTAATCGTTAGAAATTATACGGCTAAACCATTCATATCAGGCTTAAACGGAGTAAGTAAAACTCCCGATAATTTCAAACTCTTATAAAAAACACACTCCATGAATTCAAACTCACGACCAGACCACCTATATTAAAAATATCCAAAAACTATCTCCACCTTAAAATAAAAGAATAATAAATAATAAAAATAAAAATAAATCACTTAACTAATGAGATTCCTTATATCACGTGCTCTTATGATCTAACAACAGTACAATACCAAGCTGAGAGGGATCTCCATTCCTACGGAACTCCCTTCATATCCATTTAAAACTACTTTATATTCGATTCGGTTCGATATAATTATTCGAATTTTTAAATAATTATTTAGTTTTGTTCTTTTTAAGCGTATTGTAATTATTTTTAATTATCATTTCAATTCGGTTCAATTCAATTTTATTTTTTTAGTTTTTTAATAATAAGAAGAAAAATTAAAATTTAAAAATTAGTAACATTCATTGAATTTAACATTTATTCAAAAAATAATAATAATTACATTTTAGCTCTACTAATTATGAGATACAATCACCATTTAAATTATTTATACTTTAAGAAAATAAAAAGAATCAAACTAAAACAAAAAATTACAAATATTTAATGAAATTAATCTTAACTAAACACCAAATAAATTGAGTAATATAACAAATATGATATATAAAATAACAACCTAACATGATTATACTTGGAAAAAATTCAATAAATCAAATTATTCATATAATCCCTTTCGGTTCAGTTTTCTGATTAAAAATCGAACAATTATTTTTGAAATATTAAAAAATTATCATTCCAATTCGATTTTTTTATTCGATTCGTGTTTTTAGTTTAAGTTATTATTTTATCCACCCATATACTTTGTAGTATACTCGTATATATCATACAATCGTGAATGTCCTTTTATATATTGGCATTTGAAGGGAAAAATGAACCGTTCTCTAATACTCAAATACACAAGACTACCTTCAAATGCACAGCTGTTCCCTTAATTTTATTAATACATGATAAGTGAAAAAATGAGTAAATGATATTATCGTCTGAAGAAATTTAAATTAACATGTATATAATTATAAAAAGATCTAAATTTTATTGAATTTAATGAAATAATGTGTCGCAAATCTAACTGAGTCACTACATCCAACCACCAACGAATATAAGTGGCAAAACGAATCAACGGATCGAATTTGTATCGAATCATAAACGAATCGAATCAAAATGTGATTGATAAGTATTCTATTCGTTTAAACGAATCCTAATATCATGATTCATATTCGATTTGTTTATTAAACGAATCGAATACGAATATTCGTTTAGTCATGATATTATTTAATATAATAATTTACCATAATTGATTTACATTAATTATTCATAATAATTAATATATTTATTAAAAATATCTCACAAAATATCGAAAATATTATTTTTTTCATATGGTAATTAACCATCATATCTCAAATCTTAATTGAAAAATAACAATAACTAGTAAAAGAAAATAATAAAACGAATCTTAAACGAATCAATGAGTTTAAATTCGTATTCGATTTGTTTAATAAACGAATCGAATCGAATTGGCCCATTTATTAAACGAATCCATTTTTTCAAACTAGTATTCGCTTTAAAACGAATCGAATAAAACGAATAAAACGAATATTGACCCAAATTACAACCCCTACCAATGACCAAGAAACCCATAAAGTCAATAAAAGCAAACAAATAAGTTAGTGGATAAATAAAAAATAATAAAAATTAAATCTAAATGTTCACAATACCTTATAATTATCAAAAAAAAAATATAAAAAGTTGAGTCAATGGGATTATGGAACGCCAATAAAGACCTAATTGTTCTACATTGAGTGTCATTATCATTTCATTATCATTATCATTTCATTGTCAATATTGTCGGTGATTAATGATATAATTGAGTGTGATTAGTTCATTGAAGATTGTATTTAAATGAGATTCATCGTATCCAACAAAAAATCTCCACCTTAAAATTAAATAATATAAAATTCAGAAGAAAATAATATTGCATTGAAAAGAGAGTTACGAGATGTGAATAATATTCGTATCCTTTTATTAATAAAAAATATAGATTCATATTTAGATTTTAAATATCCGATAGATTCGAACCTGGATTCTAGTGAATTTGAATATTCAAATACGGAAATAATATAACAACAATAAATAAATTTATTTTTTATTTTTATTTAGTTTAGTTTAGTTTGGATGGATTTTAAATTTTATATATTGTTTTAAATATTAAATAGATATTGCTTAATTATATATATTATTTTATTTTAGTTTGAAGGTTTAAAATTAAATAATTTAAAATCAACATAGAATCTGAATGTGAATCCGGATCTGTAAAATTTAATATGAATAAAAATTTATATTATTTTATTATAATAAAAAATCATATTTATTAATTTATTAATTTAATTTATCCCATTAAAATAATAAATTTTACCATTATTTTTTCCTAAAAATCAAATTTTGATTCCACTATATCCAAAATTTTGACTACGTTCGTCCCCATTCGTTGACTCTCCGGAAAGATAGTAGCTCATTAAGAGACAATTATAAGCCATTCAATAAATTACAACATATTATTATTATTATTATTATTATTATTATTATTATTAGTACTACTACTATATGGGGATTAAAGTATTAAACTAATATAACGTGCTTTGCATGTGGTATTAAAAAATAAAATAAAATTAATGCATATAAGGAATCTCAATTAGTTAAGCACCAACTACATTAGATTAGTTTACCTTAACCCCCTTATATATTGTTTTTTTTTGCCTATCTCTTTCAATTAGTAAAATCAATTATCATCCGTTTGGTTGTTTATACTTTATACTCTAAACAATAAAACCACTAAATTGAAAATAATTAACATGTAGTGGGTCATTATTGCTTTTTTTTTTTTTAAACGATTTAGAAGTAACATCAATATCCAATTTAAAACAAGATTAGAACATTAAAAAATTTAAAGAGAATAAAAAATAAACAGTACCAACATTGATAAAGAAACATATATATTTTGTTAGTCTATATTATCGACTCCCGATAGATCCAATCCAATGATTTCACTACGAATTACCAATATTTAAAAAAAAAAAAAAATAAAAAAAATAATAATAATAAACTATGTCATGTTTGCAAAGATTTCTTATTGAGAGCTCCAAAACAGACTTCTCATGATTTGTTTTTGGCACGTGCACATAAAATCAAATAAATATATTATCTAATTAACATTAAAATTTTATAAAAATAATTGCTAGAAACTAGAATGTGATGTGATGGATCCCACTATCTATATAATTATTACATTAAAAACGAATCAATAGTAATTATAGTTTTGAAAATAGGATCTGCCGGTTAAATTAGAAATCGATCATGAAGTCTTGTTTGATTATTAAATAAAATTCGGTCTTTAAGAAATCAATCTAAGTGAAGCGAATCAGATTGCTTCAATTTTTTATTAAATCAAAAACTGATTTTTTCAAGAGCCACTTGTTCTAGAGAGTAGAGAACATGATAAACTATATGACTCTTTTCGTTCTGTAATGCCAACTGTATCACTATTGTCTACGTCATCACACCATGGGTATAAATTGAATCCGACAAGAACTCTCATAAAATTTTAGAAATAATCAAGCAAATCTCCTTACGACTCTGAAAAACATGATAAGCACAAGGTTCTCCATTTATTTTATGTTTTTTTTATTGTTTGCGAAACACGTGGAGAAAATATTACCCTGTGTGTGGCTGTACTATATTGTTTTGTTCATGTTTTTTTTCCCCTGACATTATTTTATTTTAAAATAATAACTTTTAAATGGAAAATTAAATAATACTTATTGTTCAAATATGTAAGTGTTAGTGATATTAACACGGAAAATTTTACTTAAAAAAAAAATAAAAAAAATCAGCAAGACGTTGACCAACACGTGTTTCCAGTTGAG
>SKCR01053385.1:0-44326 GCA_019454045.1 Zanthoxylum bungeanum | reverse complement strand
TTATCCTTCGTGGACTGATACTGTCTCATATCATTCTCAATCTAGGAACAAATCACAGGGACCTCCTATCATTTATATATCTTGGTGATCTAATCACAAATGATAAGAGTGCAATCTCCTTTGTCACATAGTTAATTTGTACAACAACACCATGATCTGTACAAATAGTGACGCTATGGGTCATAATTTTCCAACACATATATGGATTGATCTTAATCATGAATGTACTACGAACTCCTGCATTGCAGGCTATGTCATTTGATTTGCAAAAGTGAGGTTGGTGTAGCAGTCTCGACCAATAACTACGTACTTTGGGGGGCATGGCATGTTGTGTAGCTGGGAACGTCATACATAGATATGGAGTTCACTCATTCTTGCGAGAAGTAGATGAGTATCTTTCTTAAGGGTTGATTCGGTACTTGAACGGTTTGAGCGCTCAAGTTTTTCTATTACGAATAGAAATATTAAAATTCATAATGGTTATGAATAAATCGTTCATTAGAGAATCAATGGTACTTAAGGTAAAAATAATTAAAAGGTATAATGTACATTATGACCCTACTTTAATTATGAGATACTCATGAATAGTTAATATATATATAGTGACTATATCGATGGACACCAACTTGGTTCAGCTTAATATACCATCTGCGGTAACGAGAGTCCAGCTTCGGGTTTTTAGTGGAATAACCTGGAGTTAATAATTCGGAATATTCAATTAAGAGCTTAATTAATATTTCGAGATTATTGGAGCTCGAAACCGTAGGTTCATTTGGTCCCCATGCTAGCTCAATATACTTTAGCGTATTTTGTTAGTGTTCCTAGAACATGCCACAGGATCTCTAAGCGTGATTCGTGTGTGAATAATTAAATAGAGTTTTAGAAAATACTCACAATGATCGGTTGAAGTTCAAAATTTTTTTCCATGGATGATGGAAGCTCAAAGCCTTCTTTTAGTGTTCCAAACTCATGGGTGAGTCTCCCTATCACCTCATTAAACTTCTTTGAGTGCTAGCTCACTTGGTTTTGCAACAAAACACAAGAATATGAGAAGAAGAAAAAGCTCGGTAGACTGCAGTGAGCAAAAGAGAGAATTTTGCTTTGCTGTGAATAGTGAATTCATGCCAATTTCCAAAATTGACTTAGTTTAAGTACTTGAGTTGAGTGTTGGAATTGGTTTATGTAAATGACAAGTAAACCAAGTCTTTTACTCAACCTTTAACTTGCCAAATTCAACTTCATCATTAGTCCAACAATGATGAGGTCAAGTGGATCCCACCACTTATTAAATTCCAAATTTAAGTCGGTTAATCCAACGCGCAACTTCGCTCGGGCCCAGGTTCGTTTAATTCTGAAGTAAACAAATTTTTCGTCGCGACGTAATTAAATCCAATTTAATTAAATAATAATGCCTAGCAAAATTATTACGAAAGTCGCTTAGGAATTAATTCCAAATTTATTCGTTCGCTTGAATTAAAATCGAATTTTAATTCCGCTTTGAAATCCGATTTCATTTAATATATCCAATATATTATTTTAGCCCAAATAAATAAATTAAATAGTAAAATCCAATTTCATTATTAAATTTATTTTACCAATTAATTCTAAATTAACCGTGTTCTCTCTCTTATAGTCGAATTAATCCCAGATTAATTCTTGTCGTAATTAATCCCAAATTAATTTCTCTCTCTCATAATTAATCCTAGATTAATTATGTTCCAGTCAAATGTCATTGGTGAATCTTCGGGAAGCGACCCAAGAGATCCCTGGATATGTTGGCAGTAAATACGGTCATCGGACTATCCGAACACGTGCGTACCCGGTACCACGTTCATACCGATTTATAGGACATGGTTGGCTTCTAGCAAAGCACCGTGCCTACCCAATTCTCCAGAAATATTCTTTAAAGGAATATATAATCTTTATCAGGCGTAGTATATTATGTATTGCGTATTACGATCCAATTTCGGATGTCACATGCTAGGCATGGGGATGGAATTGTGTTTGCCCCGTACGAAGCATATATCGGATCACTGGCAACTAGTCTCTATAATCGGATAATCATTACCTAGTCATATTATCCCGATGACTGCAGTACTTAAGAGTACTAGTTCCGTATCCTACGTGATCATCATCTCCATATGACTGAAGTGATACTTCCATCTTGACATCACATCTAATACACTACGATTCTCAGTAAACCCAGAAGAGGCGTACACAGAACCTATTAAAGCCCTGGACAACCAAAACCAAAGCGTACTGATTGTCGCAAGTATTAGCGATGCAAGTCTCAAGTTAAGACCAAATACACCTACCCTGATTCGGATTCCCATAGACACATAGTCATACTACCAATGGGATTCCGATGGGTCTATCTAGAGCGAAGCTGTTCCCGTACCATCGGTAAACATAACCTCATATCACACTTGCATAAGTATCAAATACTTAAATATTTGAGAACTATGTCGTTAAGCTTCCATAACGCGCACAAGTGCAATACTAGCCTATTCCGCATTATCGATGTCTAGTCTCGATAATACTACGACTAGGGATATTTAATGATTAAACCTTTCGTGGATTAATATTATCTCATATCTTATTAATCCGGTACTAATCATATGGACTTTTATCATTTATATATCCAAGTAATCTAATTATAAAATGATAAAAGAGTAATTTCTTTTGTCACATAGTTAATTTTGTACAAGAACACCATGTTCTTTACAAAATAGTGATGTTATGGGTTATAATTATCCAACATATTTAGTATAATTGGATAGTCCAATTATATACTCACATATGTATAAATATTATTAATATGATTAATAATATTTTGTCACACTTGAAACTATATATTAAAAGTTAATATATGATTTTAATAATTATATGATAATTATTGAATGCATAATATTAAATTATATATGATATAATTTAATAAGGCCAAATTTGGAATTTCCAAATCTTGGGTTTTGGAAACCCTTGATGAGTTATGATAGGTTGTAAAACCCTTGCATTAAATTTGAAAAACCTTTGGTGAGTTATGTTAGGTTGCATAACTCTTGGTTTTAATTTGGAAGTTACAAATTTTAAAGGCATTAACCTTTTACTTTTTATAACATCTTTTCCTTTATGGTAATTGAATTAGATGTTACAAAATTAATAAAAAAATCCATGCCTTGGCCGAAACTTGCATTAGGATGAGAGGGGAAGGGTTTGTTATTTTTGAAAATTAATAACCATAAGTATAAAAAGAAAATTGGATTTTCTTTTTGGCTAATCTAATTTTTATAACCCTAGCCACCACCTTATTCTTCTTCTTCAAACTCTTTCAAGTGTTGAGAAAACAAAATGAAGAATAAGAATAAAAATAAATAAAAATATTGTGTGACATTAATCTCTAAATAGTTTAGGGATTCATCTTGTGAGTGTAGCCCACCCTACTTTCCGTTGGTTGTGAGACATAGCTCGGAAGACTTTGTGGTGTTGAGCCAATATTTATTCATCTCATTTTCTTCTCTTTAGACTCACGGCAGTGGAGTGAATTTCTGCCCACTGCCGAGCTCTAGTTTGGGTGTTTCAGGGCTCGGTTTGATCTCGTATCAATCCAGAATTTTTGGGAAACACATAGGGGACTTTTGGGATTGTGTTGGGACTGTTTTTTTTTTTTTGAAAAATCAGACCTGAAAACGTCACTGCAGCAGTTCACAAAAATAGTGCACTGTTTTGGTTGTGGTTTGGGAGCATTTTGTGTCCAAAACAGTCCAATTTTTGCACCGCTGTTCGGGGACTGTTCCAGGACTGTTTCGGGGCTGAAATTTTGTTTAAAACAATACTAAAGTTTTAGTGGTACTTCTGGTCACATTCGGCAACTTGAAGAGAAGGGTAGAAAATTTTTCAAGTCCGATCCGGGTGCCTAAGATGTTTCCACTACGCAAGGAGACCGTTTCCTACACAATAACCCATAGAGAAGTAGGCCACCACGACCAACTTAAGCTAATGAGGCAGAGCCTATACCCCCTAGACCTAGTGGGCAATAGACTATACCCATGGATGAGATGGAGGCCGAGAATGAATTTGATTATGATGAGGAGCTTGGCAGAGTATCAAATGTGGATAAAGGTAAGTTTCAGCCTAGAAGAGGTAGAAATGAACGGATGTTCGTGAGGAGTCATGAGGGTGATGAAGATGATGACTGATATGATACAGGGAGCATCAAGAAAACAAGCCTCAAAGTATGGATCCAAGCATCCAAGGATGAAGCCTAATAATCCATTCAGGTTATTTGGCAATGAAGGGGTCGAAAATATACAAGTGAAGGCCTCCTAGAGGGGGTTTATGTTAGTGTTTATTTTAGAGTGGGCCGACTGTTAGGGGCCCTAGGTTTTAATCTTAGTGTTTATTCTAGAGTGGGCTAAATAATAGGGGCCCAAGATTTTATTTTTAATAAGGATCATTACCTAGGGTTATTTCTGGTTTTTTAACATATTACCATTAGGGTTTCCATTGTAATAGTTAAACAAGCTTTTCATTAATAAAATGGATGAATGTTTGAACCTAAAAATTAATATTGCCTTTAGGCATATTGGTGGTGAGGTCGTGGATGGCTAACCATGGAAGAGTGGATTCTCTTCAAAACTTATCAAATGGGGTTGATGTCCTTTGTGGCGTTTCAAGCAATTAGGGCTTCGTGAGGCTTTGTTCATTACGGGTTTCTAATCTTCAAACCTTGTTATGCTTTCCTGGATGCTCATAACAATCTTTTATGGGTTTATGGGCTTTGTTCCCGCGGGGTTAATAGGAGTTCCGTGGATAACAATCTTTTGTGGGTTTGCTTGGCTTTGCTCCAGGAAGGTTTTCATCAGTGACTTGGGTAAAATCAAGATGGCTATTCCTTATTTCCACGGCAAGGTTGATCGTGAAGCTTACCTAGAGTGGGAACGTAAGTTAGAGCTTATTTTTTACTGCGATAACTATTCAGAGTTGAAGAATGTGAATTTAGCAGTTATTGAATTTACAAATTACGCACTTGTTTGGTGGGACCAAATGATGACAAGCATTATGAGGGATATGGATCGCCCGATCACCACATTGGTAGAATTGAAGACAGTTATGAGGAAGCGATTTCTACCTAACCACTACTACCGAGATTTGTATCATAAACTTCAGAATGTTACACAAGGGTTTCAGAGTGTAGAAGACTACCATAAAGAGATGGAAATTGCCATGATCCGAGCTAATATAGAGGAAGACAGAGAGGCTATTATGGCATTATTTCTAAGTGAGATGAATAAGGAGATTGTAAATATAGTGGAATTACAGCATTACATCGAGTTGGAGAACATGGCACACATGACAATGAAGGTAGAGCGCCAATTGAAGCGAAAAATTGCTTTAAAGAGCAACTCGAGTCCAAACAATACATGGATGCCAAAATAAGGAGATAATCACAGGGATGACACCACATCTAGGTTTAGATCAGATGCCTCAAAACCAATGGAAGACTTCACCACCAAGCCTAAACAAAAAACCGACACACCACCAAATAGGAGTCGTGACCTTAAGTGTTTCAAGTGTTTAGAGAGTGGTCATATAGCTTTACAGTGCCCTAATAAAAGAACCATGTATATGGGGGTGATAGTGAGGTGATTTCAGACAGTGAGGGTGTTGCGGAGGAGATGCCCGGGTTGGAAGTTGCTACTGATGAAGAATGGGTTGAGTATGCAGTCAAGGGGGAGTCATTTATGACCCAACGTGCTTTGAGTACCCAGGCCAAGGTAGATGATGATATGACTCAACAATGAGAGAATATATTCCATAATAGATGTCTAGTCCAAAACAAGGTATGCAACATGATTATTGATGGAGGTAGTTGTACTAATGTGGCTAACACAATACTTATTGAGAAGTTAGGTTTGATTTTGCTTAGACATCCTAAGCCTTATCGCTTGCAGAGGTTGAATAATAGTGGCGACGTTAATAGTCCCCATGCAAGTTGGGTATTTGTTACTAGGGCATCCTTGGCAGTTTCACATGAGAGTGACACATTATGGGTTTCAGAACATATATTATTTTGAAGATGATGGAAGAAAATTTATACTCGTCCCGTTGACACTAAAATAGGTTTTTGAAGACCAAATGAAGCTACATGCTTCCACAGAAAAAACTCCCAATGGAGCGATTGAGAATGTGATTCAAGGGGTGGAGTTGAGAGTTCCAAGGGTTTGAGTGAGGGAAATACTGAGCGTGAATAAAATAAAGAGAGTGGGGTTAGAGTGAAAAACTGTTTCTTCGCTAAAGAGTGGGAAGTAAGGAGAGAGTATGCCAACAATAAAGTTATGATCCTCATTTTGTATAGAGAAACATTTTTCAGTTCTGATGAAAATAACCCTAACACATTTTTGCCTAGTGTGTTTACTTCTTTATTATAGGATTATAAAGATGTGTTTGTATAGGAGATACCTTATGGCTTACCACCACTTTGAGGTACTGAACATCAAATTGACTACATCCTAGGGGCGGTCATTCCTAATCGACCAGCCTACTGAAGTAATCCCGAGGAAACTAAGGAGCTCCAAAGGCAAGTAGAGGAATTGATGAACAAAAAGTACGTATGGGAGAGCATGAGTCCGTGCGCGATTCTAGTCTTATTGGTACCAAAGAAAGATGGCACATGGAGAATGTGCGTGGATTGTCGAGCAGTCAAAAATATCATTGTAAAGTATCACCACCATATCCCTAGATTAGATGATATGTTAGATGAATTATATGGGTCTTGTATTTTTTTCTAAAATCGACCTTAAAAGTGGGTATCATCAGATTAGGATGCGATAAGGGGATGAATGAAAGACTGCTTTTAAAATAAAATAGGGGTTATTTAAGTAGCTTGTGATGTCATTTCGGTTTTCAAATGCCCCCAGCAGTTTTATGCGTCTAATGAATCATGTTTTGCGTGTTTTTGGGGAAATTTGTCGTTGTGTAATTTGATGATATTTTAGTGTACAACAAGAATTTAGATGAGCATGTAGGACATGTGCGATCTGTGCCTGATGTTTTAAGAAAATAATTATTGCATGCTAATTTTAAAAAATGTAACTTTTGCATGGAAAAAGTGGTATTCCTAGGGCATGTCATTAGTGCTAAAGGTATTGAGGTTGATGAGGACAAGGTTAAGGCCATTCGTGAGTGGCCTACACCTAAGAGTATCACTGAGGTTTGGAGCTTCCGTGGACTAGCCAGTTTCTATAGGAGGTTTGTAAAAGACTTTAGCACCATTCCAGCACCACTCACTGAAGTCGTAAAGAAAAATGTAGGTTTTCATTAGGGGGATGAACAAGAGAGTGCCTTTAAACTTCTTAAAGATCGTTTATGTTCGACGCTTGTTTTATCCTTACCTAATTTTAATCAAACTTTTGAGATTGAGTGTGACGCTTCAGGTGTTGGCATTGGAGTAGTTCTTATGCAGGATTAACATCCTATAGCTTTCTTCAATGAAAATACAAATGGCGCGAAGCTATGATACCCGGCCTACGACAAAGAATTTTATGCCCTCTTCAGAGCTCTGGTCATTTGGCATCATTTTCTCTGGCCAAATGAGTTTGTGACTTACACTGACCATGAATCCCTACGGTATATCAAAGGCCAAAGAAAGCTTAACAAACGTCATGCCAAATGGATGGAATTCGTGGAGACCTTTCTATATTTCATTCGATATAAGCAAGGTAAGGAGAATGTGGTTGTTGACGTATTATCACACATGTATGTTTTACTTACGTCATTGAGTTCTAAATTTCTTGGTCCTGAATTCATGAGGACTTGTATGCACATGATTATGATTTTGTTGAGCTTTACAGTACATGTGAAGAAGACGCATATGATAAATTTATAGACAAGATGATTTCTTATTTAAAGAGAATAAATTGTGTATGCCTAGTTGTTCTATGTGTGAGTTATTGGTACGTGAAGAACATAATGGGGGTCGTATGGGTCATTTTGGTGTTAAAAAAATTGGATATCTTGCATGAGTATACGCATTTGTAATGGGTGCATTACTTGTAGGAGAGCAAAATCTAAAGTTCAACCACATGGGCTTTATACACCATTACATGTTCCTCATGCATCGTGGATAGATTTTTCCATGGACTTTGTGTTAGGATTACCTAGATCTAGGAAATGACGAGACTCTATTTTTATTGTCGTTGACCGACTTAGCAAGATGACACACTTTATTGCATGTCATAAATCAGATGATGCCACACACATTTCTGAACTATTTTTTCGTGAGGTTGTTCGTTTACATGGGGTGCCTCAGAGTATAGTATCAAACATGGATGCTAAGTTTTTAAGTCACTTTTGGAAAATTTTATGGGGTAGACTGGGAACTAAGCTGTTGTTTTCCACCACTTGTCACCTATAGACTGATGATCAGACCGAAATCATTAATAGTACCATGTCCCAACTATTGCGTACTGTTATTTCTAAGAATTTGAAGTCATGGGAAGAATTTTTGCCTTTCATTGAGTTTGCATATAATCGTAATACTCATTCCACTACTTCTTATTCTCTTTTTGAAATTGTGTAAGGTTTTAACCCAGTAACACCTCTAGATTTATTGCCTTTGCCCGTTGATGAGAGGGTTAGTCTGGATGGTAAGCGCAAGGCTGATTTGGTCAAGTCCATTCATAAGAAAGCATGAAAGCACATTGAGAAGAAGAATGAACAATATGCCTTGCATGCTGATAAGTGCACGAAAGTGTACTTTGAACACCGCTAATTCATCTTGATTATCATATGTTTTAATCTTAATTAGATTTTATTTTATGCTTTGTTATTAGGAGCCATGAAATATGAAGTTTGGAGTAATTACACATGTTTCGGGACCTTACGGACGCATCAGAAGCACACGGGAAGAGCTGAAACAAAGAAAGCACGAAACCAGAAATTTTCCCCTGCCTCGCGTCACGATGCGCCCCCAAAAACGCACCACATAGGGAAGTCCAGATAGTTGGGCGGCGCGGCGCCAAAAGACCAGTGCCGCGGCGCCCCGAAACAATATAAAACCCTAATTTTGATGTGTTTGACGCGTATAATGACTCCAAGACTTTTCTATATAAACCCAACTTCGTCCAAACCCTAAAAGGGAACGAAAATCAGAGAGAAGCAAGAGAGAAACACATAACAAAGAGCTACAATCATAATTTTTAGAGAGGAGAACGAAGAACTTCAAGGAAACCATGACATCTCTCCGATCTATTCAGGCTATCTCTCTATTCCGCATGGAGAACTAATCTCCTAGGCAAAGCTAATGATGAACTCTTGTATTTGAATTTCTATGTTTATGTTGTTGATTTCTTAAGAACATTTTAACGTTTAATACAACTGATGGCTGTTGTTCTTTATTATCCTTCGATTTCTGAATCCAGAAACTATATTTTGGCAACTCCCATATAGATCCAGTCATGCTTCTTCGATATGTGATTTGCGAACCCAGTTGTGACTGGTAAAAGTTTTTTTATGTGTTGGTCTTCTACTGCAGTATTGCCTGAGGGTATATTGTCGACGTTAGATAGCTCGTAACGATAAATTTTGTGTGCTGTTAAAACAGAGAAAATAACCATTGATTAACTTAGAAATTAATATATGTAGAATTGAATACCTTCTGATTGTTAGTTTGGGATGTGAAACCCTCAATCGTGTAATAAAAGGAATCAATAACTGAACATAGGAGTTTGATACAAGAGGGATTCCTGATGCTTTGCCATATATCTCTACTGATATTCGCCAAAATAATTTTCATAGTTTTTATCTTATATTATCAATTCAATCTCATCTTTTCATATAGTTGTTGGGGTTTCAGGCGAAGGGCGCGGCGGAAGCGCTGTTTGGGCGAAATCGTAATTTCAAAACTTTTTCAAATTAACGAATAAATTATTCAATATCTAATGTGAATAATTTATTCATATTTCACTTAAACCTATTTATTCGATATCAAATAACGACATAAATAATGTAGAAACTTCGCGAAACTTTTACGAAAAATATTTTTTTCCGTAAAATGACGCAAAACACGTTTTTGACCGAACCGACTATCCAACACTTATGGAGACTGCCCAGGTCAGCCCCAATAGTGTTAGGGTAGTTCATGGTCTGCACGAACATGACAAACTCACTGTTTGGACAGTCGTCACCCGGTTGGCTCAAAAGCCACCCGATAACACCATTTTTCGCTTATTTCAACTCCGAAACACTTTCCGACAATTGTTCCAACTCCCAAAACACATCCAATACATTCATATGACATCAAAATAATCACAAAAATTCCAGTTTATTCAAATCTGATCCAGAAACTGAAATTAACAATTTTCATGCTTTAAATCCAATTTTCAACATTAATCAAATTAATCTCAACACCAAAACAAGTCACCACATATGAACAATCCAAGAAAAATTCTAGGCATTATAAGAGTGGTCATAACACTCTAAAATGGAAACATGTCATCTAATGAATAAATTGGATATTAATTACACTAATTCCATCCAACTACACTTCACACATGAATATAAGCTTCCAATTCATCAACCACAACAAAAAGCCCTAATTTTTCAGAATTGAAGGAACCCTAGAACATTTCTAAATCATCAAGAAACAAGAAACTAAATTTCCAAGCTAAGGGTTTTGAAGAATTACCTTTAATCTCCTAAATCCTTAGCCTTTTTTCTTGATTTTCCTTTATTTCTTCATGGTTTCTTCAAACAAATTTTAAAATCCATTTTTTCTTAGTGTTTTCGGCCATCGATGACAATTAGATGAAGAAGAAAAAAAATTCCCCCTTTTAGATTACTATAACCGACTATGTAGAGGTACTTTTGTCAATTTTATATTTTAATTTCATTAAATTAAAATAATGATAAAATAAGCTTTAATGTGGCCAAATCATATTTGTACACCTAAGCTTAAATAAATCATGCCAAATGTTCCAATAATAATTAAACAAATTTCATAACATTTATGGAAAAAGTTTATTAATTAATCATTTAAATATTTAACAATTAAATATTCAAATAATCAATTAATTAATATAATTATTATTATATATGTATTTTTATTTACAATAAATAACAAATACATATATTTATGGCATGTGTCAAAATCTCATTTGACGAATAATTAATGTGTATCTAATCGTATTATGTATCAAATACAAATACACAATAATTATTAAATGACCAAAATCCCTTAATGTATGTGTTATCGTTTAACCGATTAAACGATCCGAATTAACTCATTTAATCCGGTGAAGTATTATGAATAATCCGTATTATTCATATCGCGTTGCCCAAGTGCTCAACGAGTACACTTCATATTGTGGGACTCTCTAAGTTTAGGTTTATCCATCACGAAATCCAATTTCGTGTCCATAATCCACCCACTCATGGATTATGACGACCACAGATAATCTCGCTAAACAATGCAAGCCGAGGTCATTGCATACGTATAGTCCCTCAGTCACAGGCTATCCATATTATACCTCGGGTATAGATAAAAATGTCAAACCCATTCGATATAATATAGTCCACTTAAGTTTACGATCTCTAAATAACACTCGGAACTGATTTCCGAAGTTATACCACGGCCATGGATTTACTAGAGCGTAAACACGTGAGGATGTCTATGCCCTATACACATGACTGACGGATCCTATCTTGAAACGCATTGGATATCATGAGCATCAGTCCACACCCAACGAACAGGCGGAGGTCTGATCTAAAAAGATCGGTGACGTGACTGCCATCAAGTGTGGAGGATAACTCATATATCCAACTGTGGTATCTCAAGTCAAATGACCATTGTGCTCGCTCAACTCGAGAAGATTCCCATTGACGTTGGTGTACCATATATTAGGAAATCTTCAGTGAGTCGTTCAGTGTCTTATCAAATAAATACCTACATGTCTATACGAGTCTCCCGAGACTCATGGTTCATTGGGATAAACCATCGGACCAAGTCATGATATACGACATGTACTGGTCTCACGGATTTTACTAACTGACCCGTGTTAGTAAATCTTGACCATGAAATTTATTTAAGGATATACATCTTATAATGCCCTTCCCAATGTCAATTACAAACTACGTTGTAACTACGCACTATATTGTAAATCCTAGGGTCTTTGTCTAATATACACGTATCACTAAACCATATTTAGTTTCGATCTAATTATAATCAGATATCTAATCGTAATTAGATCGATAAGTGTATAAAAGATAAGGGTGCTACCATTAAATTAGTAATATTATGAAAAATAGAATTTCTTGTATTTATGAATCAGACATAAATACGATCCGGATTGGCACTCCGAGCACCAACCCTAACAATTTCTCCCACTTGCTCTAGTGCCAATCCACGGTATCGTATATACGTCTCAATGTGTATCACATATCGTGGCCCTCAAGAGCTCACCTAACACTCAAGAGGTTGGCAACAACAAGTAAGTCTGGTTAACAAATTGAGTCTGTCCAACAAACCCAACCGTTTTCCTTAGCCAACATCATTCATATTTTGCAGAATCCAAATTCTACTTCAATATGTCCAAATTCTACTTCAATATAAAACTTCTAATCTATAAGGTCACTATGCAACTTCATAAGTCAATACTTCATAAGTTGCAATAGATTCCACTAGTTAAGTATAATCAACGTTGACACTCCCATTGCATCTTTTCTGACTTTATATGACATAGACCATCTAATGTCATAATTAGGATCAAAACTAATCTGACCTTATGGTTGCCGACTACATTCTCCATAAAAAAGAAACTCGTTCTTAATATCTCAAAGATCACAAAGAACAAGTTTCAAGATCCATCATATGGTCTGCAACATATCAAAATAACTCGTAACAATTACGATTAAATTGATATCTTTAATCACACATAATACAGTATTCATTACACCATCATCTTATGATGCACAACATTGACTAGACATTCTAATCAATATCACTTTCGACAAAGGAATCATCATTTACGAAAGATGAATATTATACATATAAAAGACACGTTAACTGTCAAACAGTTATACTAACTGTCATACATATAGTCTTATTGTGTCCTTTATTAGATCATATCTAATACGCGACTAATGGGAGTATCTCATAAGTCTCTTAGTTTTATATCATATATAAAACTTTATATCAAATATAACAGAGACTACTTCCACTACTTTTATGGAGAAAAGAAGACTTTGGATATATAATACTAGAAAGAAATTTGTACCCTCCCACTGACCCTACTGACAAATACATATTCTCTATACTTCGATAAAACCAGACAATCTGACTGATATCAAAATCAGAGAACACGGATTTCCGAAAAGCTTATCTGAGTCTACAATAGGCTCCATAAGCTAGTATATCAAACTATGATCTTAGCATAATACAAACTCCAGTGCCATTCTAGAATGAACTTCTTTAAACAAAGAAATCACGACGGATCTCTCATTCGAAGAAATCACTCAAGAACGCCACTTTACATTCTTTAGCCAAAATACATAGTTTAATATCAACATTAACCAATAAATCTTTAACTATTCAATTAGTGCGACTAGAGATAAGTATTCTCAAAACCTACAATAGACTATGGAGGATGACCTTTCTCATTGTCGTACTATAAAGGTCAAACCTTTATCAAGCTTACTTTGCTTTCACTGCATAAAAAATTTGCACATTTTATGAACGATTCATAACGAATGCTTAGTCAAGTTCAAAACTTGATCGTAGTAAGCCATGAAAAATCTTAGATCTATGGTTCAATGCTAATTTCAGAAATCGATATCAAATATCGCTCCCACTATAAGTTTTAGGATAATTTTCTTCAATAAGAAAATAACCGAATCATTAAGCATCAAATATTTTGTAAATGATTCTGACATCCTATTGAACTTATACGGAAGATGTCTAAGGGTCTTTTCATCTTATTCATTATGTAGTTCCATTACAGTTTATCACTCTCACATTTGACTTCACTAAGTCAAGTCTTTTCTACGATTGTTAACATCCAATGTTAACCACCAAGTAACAAAATAATTTTATTACTCGGGATCATAGAAAACATATTCTATCAAATAGAATACAATATTATATTAAATAGAATAAATGATAAACCTTTCACTCGTACCTCCGAGGCACAAGTACTTTCAATTATATAACCATTATACAAAAGAAAGTCTCAAATCTCAAACTTTTCGAGATTCAAATTTTCTACCTATACATATCATATATGTAACTGTAGGAACAAATGGAACCTTAATTAAAGAGATGAATTGGAGTTACTGGAGCATAACCCCAAGAGTATTGAAACTAATTCGGTAACACTCAATATCAACAAATCAAATCATATAAGATTCTATTACTCCCACTGACCAATTCCATCAAGATGGAATCGTGAAAGTTTAAGAACAATTCAAGATATTCAATATATTTTCTTTCAGAAAGTCACAACTAAGTCATGACAACTCATTAATTAAGTTACGGAGGAAAGAAAACTATCTAAGGTAATTTCTAATTCATTAAACTACATACATCCAATGTATGTAGTCTAATAAATCTTGTGGTCCAATGACAATCATTGGTTAAATGAGATTTAATCATATCCCGAATACAATATTCATTAAATGAATAAGGATATGTGGTGTGAACTCGTATCAGACCATCCTTTACCATAAGGAACAAGCATCTACTGTTTTTATGACAAAATCTCATAGAGCACAGTCCTAAGTTATTTATTTTACAGAATATTTTCTTAATGTTTATCTTTTCATTAATTACACTACTAGTCATCTTAAAATTTATAACAACTGTTTATATAGAACAAGTAACTATCCAATAGTCACAAGTTCTGATATCAAATATCAAAACAGTTATTGAACATTATTTTGAATAACTAGATGAGAGATCTGGTATCCAATGCCTACAGTTGTCGTATTGTGAGAATCAATATTCTCTGTGCACAACTATACGTTCTTTAGTTTTATAATTTACGTTCAATTATTCACAACAGTTGCAAATGACTGATTAGCAAACTATGTTAGACACGTGACTTCTAAAAGTCATTAAAGTTAAGAAACGTCATTAAAAGATAAACAAATACTAAATGGGTTTTCTTAATGCCAGTCAAGAATCTCGAGACATGAACTGATTCGTGTCAATTCTTACTGTATAAGAAACTATTCTTTCTAGATAACTATATCCAAAAACAGATATTCTTTTAGATTACCTAATCATGACTTAGTAACTAAGTCACAAATCATCTTGATTTTTCAAGAAAATCGGAACAACAGTTCCCGATGGTTTGAACTAATCTAACAATATTTAAGTGTACTGTCTTTCTAGAACCTATTCTAGAACTATGCAACCATAAGTAAAGTCAAAAAACCTATTCAAGTAATAAGCTATACAGTGGAATATAAGTATAAATCTATAAACAATATAGAATAAAGGAAAACGAAAGCAGTATTTTCCATAAAATTACACACTGCTTAAGTTATGGATTTTTAACCCAGCAGTGTTTCCCACTACTTTTCGTAATATCGTAATCCCCAACAGACAACGGAAATTCAATAATTAAATCGAATGCCATAGTGAGAGTAGGATCCATGAATACATTTCGACTCACAGCTTTGGCACGATCTCGCCTACGTATATTCATTAGGTAGACAACTCATTGGCAATCACTCACCAGTAACTCCTTATATTGGTCCTGATCGTTTCTCGTTATGACAGTTTTGGCACGTTCACAAGGAGGCGTATCAAGGCTTCACTTGTCAATGAAAAACTCAAGCTACAGATGTAGTCCTGACAGCTTTGGCACGTTCAGGATTTCCACTTTCACTTGAATTTGTCTAGTATCAATATACAACCGGCATAGATAAAATCCAATAACCTACACCCTCACAGCTTTGGCACGATCTCGGATGTAGTTATAGAAAGATACCCATAAACCGTACTGACAAGACGGACCAAGAAACATGTATCCAATACACGTCACTTTACAGCCTTATTTCTAAGCGGGGATTTTCCTCAGGAACCTATACTCTACATCAAATGCAGAATTTTAATCTAAATCATTTTCTAAACAATTCAATTCTACCTATAGAAAACATAACTTAATTTAACAATTTAAATTTCCGTTACGTTTCCCGTTAGCGTGGAATCGAAAAGTCAAGAAACATATATAGATTACATGCATATGCGAACATTAAAATTCGATTAAATATCAAATATAAAGCATGAATAATATAATGGATGAAGCATCAGACCTGCTTTGATACCAATTTTGTTGGGGTTTCGGGCGAAGGGCGCGGCGGAAGCGCGGTTTGGGTGAAATCGTAATTTCAAAACTTTTTCAAATTATCGAATAAATTATTCAATATCTAATATGAATAATTTATTCATATTTCACCTAAACCTATTTATTCGATATCAAATAACGGCATAAATAATGTAGAAACATCGCGAAACTTTTACGAAAAACTTTTTTTCCGCAAAATGACGCAAAACGTATTTTTGACCGAACCGACCACCCAACACTTATGGAGACTGCCCGGGTCAGCCCCAATAGTGTTTGGACAGCTTTCACCCGGTTGGCTCAAAAGTCACCCGGTAATGCCGTTTTTCACCGTTTTCGCTTATTTCAACTCCGAAACACTTTCCGGCAATTGTTCCAACTCCCAAAAAATATCCAATACATTCATATGACATCAAAATCATCACAAAAATTCCAGTTTATTCATATCTGATCCAGAAACCGAAATTAATAATTTTCATGCTTTAAATCCAATTTTCAACATTAATCAAATTAATCTCAACACCAAAACAAGTCACCACATATGAACAACCCAAGAAAAATTCTAGACATTACAAGAGTGGTCATAACATTCTAGAATGGCAACATGTCATCTAATGAACAAATTGGATACTAATTACACTAATTCCATCCAACTACACTTCACACATGCATATAACCTTCCAATTCATCCACCACAACAAAAAGCCCTAATTTTTCAGAATTGAAGGAACCCTAGAACATTTCTTAATTATCAAGAAACAAGAAACTAAATTTTCAAGCTAAGGGTTTTGAAGAATTACCTTTAATCTCCTAAATCCTTAGCATTTTTTTCTTGATTTTCCTTCATTTCTTCATGGTTTCTTCAAAAAAAAAATTGAAACCCATTTTTTCTTAGTGTTTACGGCCATGGATGACAATTAGATGAAGAAGAAAATAATTCCCCTTTTTAGATTACTATAACCGACTATGTAGGGGTAGTTTTGTCAATTTTATATTTTAATTTCATTTAATTAAAATAATGATAAAATAAGCTTTAATGTTGCCAAATCATATTTGCACACCTAAGCTTAAATAAATCATGCCATATGTTCCAATAATAATTAAATAAATTTTATAACATTTATGAAAAAAGTTTATTAATTAATCATTTAAATATTTAACAATTAAATATTCAATTAATCGATTAATATAATTTTTATTATATATGTATTTTTATTTACAATAAATAATAAATACATATATTTATGGCATGTGTCAAAATCTCATTTGACGAATAATTAATATGTATCTAATCGTATTGTGTATCAAATACAAATATACAATAATTATTAAATGACCAAAATCCCATAATGCATGTGTCACCGTTTAACCGATTTAACGATCTGAATTAACTCATTTAATCCGGTGAAGTATTATGAATAATCCGTATTATTCATATCGCGTTGCCCAAGTGCTCAGCGAGTACACTTCATATTGTGAGACTCTCTAAGTTTAGGTTTATCCATCACAAAATCCAATTTTGTGTCCATAATCCACTCACTCATGGATTATGATGACCACAGATAATCTCGCCAAACTATGCAAGTCGAGGTCATGGAATATGTATAATCCCTCCGTCACAGGCTATCCATATTTACCTAGGGTATAGATAAAAACGTCAAACTCGTTCGGAATAATATAGTCGACTTTTAATTTACGATCTCTAAATAACACTCAAAACTGATTTCCGAAGTTATACCACGGCCATGGATTTACTAGATCATAAGCACGTGAGGATGCATATGCCCTGTACACAGGACTGACATATCATATCTTTATACGCACTGGATATCATTAGCATCGGTCCACACCCAACGAACAGGCAGAGGTCTGATATAAAAAGATCGGTGACGTGACTGCCATCAAAGTGTGGAGGATAACTGATATATCCCACTTTGGTATCTCAAGTCAAAGGACCACTGTGCTCGCTCAACTCGAGAAGATTCATATTGACGTTGGTGTATCATCTATTAGGAAATCTTCAGTAAGTCGTTCAGTGTCTTATTAAATAAACACCTACATGTCTATACGAGTCTCCCGAGACTCATGGTTCATTGAGATAAACCAACAGACCAAGTCATGATATACGACATGTACTGGTCTCAGTGGATTTTACTAACTGACTCGTGTTAGTAAATCTTGACCAGGAACTTTATTTAAGGATATACATCTTATAGTGCGCTTCCCAATGTCAATTACAAACTACGTTATAACTACGCACTATATTGTAAATCCTAGGGTCTTTGTCTAATATACACGTATCACTAAACCAGATTTAGTTTCGATCTAATCATAATCAGATATCTAATCGTAAATAGATCGAATAAGTGTATAAAAGACAAGGGTGCTACCATTAAATTAGTAATATTATGGAAAATAAAATTGCTCGTATTTATGAATCGGACATAAATACGATCCAGATTGGCACTCCGAGCACCAACCCTAACAATAGCTACTGCTAACATTTTGTTTAAGTAAATTAGTTATTTGTAACCATCTATCTGAGGAATCGACACCCCAACTATATTGTGATAACCGCAAGTTCTTTTTGGGCATAATCACATGCCAACAAGGGTATACACCAAGTGTCATTCGAACTAGGCGATTAGGTTTGGGTTCACATGCGCAAAAAGTGATTCCTAAAGCAACAACAGTCAAAACTCTGACCTAGAGGCGATGGCCCATTTCAGATTCTTAAGCAAATCAATGACAATACCTACAAACTGGATTTTTTAGGTGAGTATAATATTTATGTTTCATTTAATATTTCTAATGTATTGTTTTTTGATGCAGATTCGTGGTCGAATCCTTTTAAGGAGCGGGGGAATGATATGGCCCTGGATACAACCCATGAAGCACAAGGATAGACCACTATTATGCATATTCTAGAAGGTCCAATCACGAGGTCTCGAGCGAAGAAGATTCATGAAGAAATGCATGGATAGATACAGAGGACCATATCTGCTATTCACGAGCCTCTACTACATTGAGTATGGGCTTGATGTTGGACGAACCTGTGATGGTGAACCTTATTCAGGCCGTGGAACATCAAGATGATTAGGCCTATTTTAGAATGGTTGTTTGTTAGTTATTGTTGTTATTTATTAAGGCTTGACTTTTATGTTGGTGTATTAATTAGTATTTATTATTTTAGTTGTGTTTGGTTCTGGGTTAGGTGTTGTATTAATTAACATTTATTATTTTGGTTTAGGGTTAGAATTGTAGCCTCCTTATAAAAGGCTTGTTCTCTCTATATTTTAGAGATCAACTCATCTTGAATAAAAATACATCAAATTCTTGAACTTTGAGGAACCCTCCATTTGTTCTCATTGGTTTTGGCTTATCAAAGGTCTACTACTTCTTTGTAACACCCCATTAGCACTATAGGTTTCTGTTGCTCGTTCTTCAGAGGTTTAGAGTTTCAACCGAACTGTCTTGGATTTCTTGGGAATGATTTCAGTCTTGTGTGTGTTTTCTTAGCTTGTTCCAGGCAGGTTCTCATAAATGGGTGTATTTTAAAATATTTTATGTAAAACTACATTCCGTTTCGAGTCCGTATGACAAAACGAGGACCAAAACGGTGTCTGAAAACTCAGGAACGAAGAAAATGAAGTTTCATTATTCATTAGCTCTGTGTGTCGCGACGCTTCAAAATACGAGAGCAACTGCGAGAGTTGAACATCTCGGCGTCATGACATGGGAGGGTGAACGTCGCGACGCGACGCTCCTAGGTTTGATGCTCGATGTCGCGACGTTGGAAGGTCAAAGTCATGAGACGCTACCCTAGGTAGTGAGCAATTTTAACTTCAAACTAATACTAAACACTTCAAATTTTATCCTAATATTTCAATACACCTAAATTCAATTTAAGCATCATAACCTCCATCAACACATATTATACAACTAAAATACATGTATTCTAAAAATATATATGTATTTGTTTGAATCAAAACAGAAACCAATTTAAAATCCCACAATGAAATGACTCATGAACAATTCTAGGTCACTCAAAGGTGGTCAAGTGATTCTAGAATGGTAGCCAGAGCTATAAGCTTTAATCTAGAGTTTCAAACTCTCATTAATTGTTCCATGTCCAACATGAAGATCTTTGAACCAATTACAAACATATTGTGTTTATACTTTTAAAGTATCATAACACAATTCATTAGCCTAATTTAAACTTTAAGTTATGTAATAATGCATCCAATACATAATTCATCACTATATGTCTCGCTAATGAAAAATCTCTAAAAAAAAGAATATAGCTTAGGAGAAGATCAAACATTACCTAGTAAACTTGATACAAAGATCCAATCTCCTTCTCATTTGTTGAAATAGTTGGAGAACTTCCAAGGTTTAACAAGCTTTACTCTAAGATCCAATCTTGATTCCAATGCAAGTAAGCTTCACTCCAAGATCGAATCCTGATTTCTCCTTGTTGAAATGTTGTAGAGATCTTCCAAAGTTTCTTTAAACACTTCTCTAACTTAGGCTAATTTCTCTAACTCTTGCTTCTTTTAGCTTTATTAAGCTTAAGCTTATCAAGCTTATCTAGCTTATCTTTAGCTTATTTAAAACATTAAGCTTGCTATTTATAGCAAAACTTAGGTAATTGTTAATTAATAAAAGTTTTAATCAACTTTTAGGTGGGCTTAATCCAATTTTTTCAAATATGTATAATTAGGTGTGACTAATTACCTTTGTCTACCACTTTGATTTCATCCAATTAAATCAAGACAAAGATTAGCAAATGGATTAGTTCATTGTCTACCACTTTGATTTAATCCAATTAAATCAAGCCAAATACACCTATAATTACATATTTGTAATTACCAAAATATCCTCAAATGGTAGAGATATTTATGAAATTACGATAAAGCCCTTGTGTGATTTTGGATTAATCCAATTAGGTCAAAGTGAATAATCAATGTTATCCAATAACACTTAATTATTTTAGTTGATAATTATAATATCGAATATTATTTATTATCAAAATTTACCGGCTGCCCAAGTGCCCAACGAGTACACTTCATATTGTGGGACTCTCTAAGTCCAGACACGTTTGTCATATAAGCCTAGCTAATATGTACAAAATTCGGCCACCTTTGAATTCGCAGAGAACACGAACGACCTTTCTAAACTATACAAGTCGAGGTCATCATATATGTTTAACAATCTATGTGTCATAGGCTATCCGAGTTGTGCTTAGGAAACATAGAATACATCGTCAAGTTTCCGAGACGCACATCTCATGTCGATATGTCCACCATTCTTTACAACTGATGTGATCCACCCTAGATAATCAGCTTTGGCCAAAGTCTTAAGAATTGTGACTTACTCACATGGATATCTAAACTCCTTATGGTACACATACAAGCCGACGAATCCTATCTTGATTCACACTTGATTAACGAGTGCATCGGTCCACAACCAACGAACATCTAGAGGCCAAACCATGAAAGGTTTCTAACATACATGGCATCAAAGTGTGGACGATCTCACACAAAATTAATGATATCCTATATTCAAAGGATCACATATGCTACTCGACCCGAGGAGATTCCTATTGACAGTGGTGTATACTTCCAACTATTAGGAATCACATGTGAGTCATTCAGTATTCGGTCCAACCAATTGATGAGTGGTATTTATATCACTATTTCCCACTCATTTAACCTAATATTTTGTATAGTTTCTCGGGTTTTGTGAACGTTTTGATGTGTTTTGTGTTATTTTGCAGATAAATAAAGTTGGGAAAGCATTGGAAGCAATTTGGGGCCAAAATAGAGAAAAATGACAAAAAGGGCAATTTTGTAATTATTCCACGTCGCGAAGCCAAGACCCTACGCGTCGCGACGCCTAAAGTGCGCCGACTATGCTAACATGCGCTGAGGGACACGTGTCAGAATCTGAGAAATTGGACTTGCTAACGTGCGTCGATCTTGCTAACGTGCGTCGTGCCACGTGTCATCATCATAGAAGATCTGCTAAAATGCACCGGCTGCCACGTGTCGAAATCTCATTGGACCAAAGCAAGCGTGTGCCACGTGTCAATCTCTCATTGGACTGAATATTGGACAAATCACATGTTGCCACGTGTCGACCTCTCATTTGACTAATCCTAAATGCGTGCCACGTGTCAGATGTTCATTGGACCGAAAGCTCAGCCAATCACCGTGTGCCACGTGTCATCTTCTCATTGCACCACCTTCACCATGTGACACGTGTCATCACCAAATTTTGCCGATAGAACACGTGTGGTCAACCCGTGTGGACCAAAGCCGAGTGTCAGCGTCGCTACGCTGGGACCTTTGGCGTCGCGACGCTGGTTCCAGAAAATGCCTATAAATTCAGGCCTTCACCACTTCATTTCTTGTGCTTTCCTTGGGAGCTTTTCCCTGTTTTTAGAGTATTGCATCTAGTTTTTGTAAATATAAATAATATTTTTAAATATGTATTTTAATTTTCAGTAATAGTAATATTAGTTCTTCTTCTTTTCTTTTCTTTTTTAGTAGTTAATTTTCCGCTGGGGTAAAAGGTGAAACCTTTAATATAATTATCTAGGTAAATCTCACTTAATTATAATTTATAAATTATAATTTAACCGGATTAATTAATGTCAGAATTTATTACCGCCTATATGGCTGGTTTAAATATAAATTACTTTACCGCCTATATGGTTGGTCTTTAGGTGACAGATAATTACCGCCTATATGGCTGGTGTAATTGGACTAAATGGATTACCGCCTATATGGCTGGTTTTAAATGTTTAACATTATTAATTCCTGAGAAAGCAGAATATAAAATAATTGATATATTATAATAAGTGAGATTCCTAAATAAGAAATATTAAATGTGGATCCTCTAACCCCAGCATTTTATTTTCATTCTAGGGAAGTGATGAAACATAATATCCACACTTAATAATTGATTTTCTTTTTATGGGTAATTATTTAGTTTGTTTCTTGAGTCTTAAGCTTAATGCTTCTTGTTAACTGGCCATTAATAAGATTGATTTGGTAAACTTAAAATGAACTAAACATAGGGATTTTAGGTTTCAGCCTTAGATTCAATAGCCCACGATCTTCCTTGAGGATAGATAACCCTTTAATAGATTTCCTTACAAGATAGACATATACATGTCGGGCGGGGGTAGCCACAATTGGATCTTAATCTTAATGAATCCAGGTAATTTGGTTGACATAGACATATGGTTCAATTGGGTTATACTGGGTATTTACGTCTGACCATCGACAGAGGCTTTTGCATATTTTCGTGTTCCAGGTTAGCAAACAGATTTATTACACATAGATAAGAGAATCAATTCATCTTTATAATAATATCGTGTGGAGTCACGACCTTGATCCTCGAGTCTTTTCTTTTATTTTCCTTAGTATTTTCTTTTGAGTCTGTTTTTATTTTATTTTGCAAAACCACATTCAACCAACCAAAAACATTCAATTCCCTTCTCCTTATAATTAGATACCTGTAAGAAAATAGATTCAATAATTAATAACAATAGTATGAATTAAGTCCTCGTGGGATCGATATTTTTATACTACTTGAACGATACGTGCGCTTGCGTTATACGTGTGTGTTTACGCCGGTAAGGTTTTTGGCGCCGTTGCCGGGGACTTATTTTTCTTGAGTTATTAATTTTGAAGCTATCTAATTTACTTGTATCTAATTTTCTTTATTTTTATCTGTAATTTTTATTTCTTTCTTTTATTTCAGGTGGTTGAAAAATGGAACACTACTGGGAGATTGAGAGATTACGAGCTTTACAAGAAGATACACCCCACATCTGGGAGCAACAGTCCGGTTTTCTGAGGCCTGTTGTCCAGCCCAATGACTATCACTGGATGTCAGAACCAAGCAATACTACATTTGCTCATCAGAACGAAATGGGGAGATGTGTGATTTGTGATGGTAACCACCCGAGCGATCAATGCATATAATTTTCAGAGTGGCAGAATTATCAGAATCATTCAAGGTACGAAGAACCGTCATATTTTCCATCTCATCCACCATCTACCTTCGATCTTCATCAACAATCAGAACCATCAGAGGAAGATCAGATGATTGACATGCTCAAAGATTGGGTCAAGAAACAAGACGAAAAGTTGGATACAGTGCTTGAAACAGGCCAGAATCAATTTGAAAGTATTCATAGACAGTTACTTCAAGAAGAATTATCAGATGAAACTGACAAAGCCTTCGAGTACCCAGAGATCCATAATGACACCTTAACAGAGGAGGAGGCTGAGCAGTATCAACAACCAGAGGTATCAGTTCAGGAGCCCAAACCAGCAAAGTCTCTATTTGAATTTTATTATTCAGATTCTGACAAGGATGAAGCTGATCTATTTGTACCAACTGTACCCACAACGGAGGATCAAACTTTTAATCCTCAAAATGAAGATATTGGAGATTCCATTGCACAAATGTTTGAAGAAGATCTACCAGAGCCAATCATTTCACCTAGATCAGAGGATGAATACCTAAAATCTGACACATTTTTTCATCCTCAGGTTGACAATTTTGAAGCATGTTTTTCACAGATGACAAATGAAGAGCTGAATGCAGAAATTTTCAAATACATATGTGAAGAAAAGGTGGAACAAGAAGTAGAGCAAATGGAGGAGTAAATGTCTGACCTTAATGAAGATTCAGAGCATTCAGGAGAAACATCGCTGTATTGGGGAGTACAATTCAAAGAAATAACCCAAAAGCTTGACAGAATTGAACTTCCATTCCAAGTCAAGCACCATACGAGTCCTCCTGATTTTCTTTCTTTCTTTGCAGGAACCACTGGAGCAACAAGGAGCAAAAGGGTGGCACAAGCACTAAATGGGACAAAAAATTTTCTGCTACCTTACTGTTGGAAGAGACCCTTCAAAAGCAACGCTCATGGGATTGTCTTTAATCGGACATCCAAAACAACGCTGAAACCTCCTTGACATATGGATTTCAGTCACGTCTGGCTAAAGACGAAAAATTTAGCGCTAACAGGGAGGCAACCCATGCAATTTGTTGCAATTTCTATTTTCATATTTTGTGTATACATGTTGTAGAGTTTTTTAATTTTGTGTGTTATTTTTGTAGGGAAAAGCACAAACGGAGCATTTTTAGAACAGAAGGAATGGTGTTTGGCAATCAGAAAAAAGAGAGCTAATTCATTTGTGAGACGCATCCTAATGAATTTATACTAAGCGAGTGGTGTATTGCGTACACAATTCTGTTGCCTTAATAATTGCTTTGATTTGCTTTTCTGTTTTTATATCCTTTATTTTCGCCGACAAGATCTAAACTTTTTAAAATTTTCACGATTTATTTTAACGTTCATCTAATAATTATCATTTGGCAGGTACTAGTGCTAATATTACTCAGCCATTTTCAGGTTCTATAAATTCAGCTATACATTTCTTTCTTCGACACATCCAGATATACATTCAAATAAGAGAAAGAAAATGGAAGCAACTTCACAGCAGAGAGTCAAGCGAATTTGTGTTTTCTGTGGATCCAATTCTGGTAATAAACCAGAATTCATTGAGACTGCAAATGAATTTGGGAGTCATAGTAGAGAAAAATATGCACCTAGTAGATGGCGGTGGCAATCTTGGATTAATGGGAAGTATTTCAAAAGTCGTTCAGGAGGGTGGCGGTCATGTTTTGGGAATCATTCCAAAAGCTTTGGCAGACGAATAATTAATTGGACCAACAAATGGAGATGAAAGCATTGTATCAGGTATGTCTGAATAAATCCATGAAATGATCAATACTGCAGATGCGTTTATTGCATTACCAGGTGGGCTTGGAACGTTTGAAGAAATGTTCACCGTAGCATCATGGGCACATTTAAACATTCATCGGAAGCCTATTGGGTTACTTAACATTGAGCATTTCTTCAATTACCTGTTTGTATTTCTTGCGGAAGCCAAAAGACATGAGTTCGTTACAAAATCAGTACATGATATTTTCCTGACTGCGACAAAGGCCGAAGAATTAATTGACCAAATCCTAGCCTTTGAACCAAAAATCGACCCCATTCTTTCCAAGTTGAACTGGTCAGATAGCGATCGTGGTAAGAAGCGTAAATTGGACATAGATCTTAATCGGTAATTTTTCCTGTAGAATTTCAGCTAACCAGGTATTATCTTCTAAACTCTTCTTCTACTATTTACGACATTGGGGACAATGTCTCATTTAGGTTTGGGGGAGGAAATTAGTTGATTAGTATCTTGTTTTTAGTTGTGTGTTGTTTTTAATTTTAGGCCAAAATTTTTCGAAAAATACAAAAAAATTGAAAAATGTTCAAAAATTACAAAAAATATTTTGTGTTTTTGTATTTTTATTTTGACTAAAAGTGTGAAATTGGTGAGAGATAGCTGAGTAGGGATTTTCCACTCCTGAGACGTATCTCAAGCCTATTTTCGAAATAAGTTAATTTTTGTTTATTTCCTTTTAAATTATTTAATTTGTGAATTCTCATTAACACTGACTAAAATGAATCTCCTTATGCTCAGTTGGCAGGTATTATCAACATGCATAGAAACATACGGACATGAGTTAAAATTGAAAAGTTTGTAATATTCAGTGCTCTAGTTTAATTGGAGGAAGCATCTCAAAAAGCAATGGAGTAAAAATAAAAAAATAAAAAATAAAAAAAAAACAAAAAAAAACGTCTGAGATCCGAGTTATTAAGTCTGTAAGGGTGTTTTAACACCTAGTGCCCCAAAGCCAACTGGTTTGGGAGTCACTGGCCCAAAGCTCGTTACATGGATCAAAGATGCTGCAAAAATATATATATCTGAAGTCTGAGTAATTAAGTCCGTATGGGTGTCTTAACACCTGGTGCCCTAAAGCCAACTGGTTTGGGAGCACCGGCCCAAAGCTCGTTACGTAGATGGAAGATATTGTATATAAATAAAAAAAAAAAAGAGAAAAAAAATCAAAGAAAAAATCAGAAAAATCAGAAAAAATTTTCCATTGCTACAACAAGATGTGAAATCTGATAAAACTTTAGGACAAAAATATTACTCTCTTATCAACTGTACTTGTGACTGTTGTGGGCAAAAATGAGTTGTTTAATATTTTGTTGGTTGTGTATATGGAGAATGGTAATTATAATCGGAAAATTTACTTATTCGGTAATTTAGAATGAAACAAAACAACTAGTAACTTGGAGTAGAAATTTCACCTAATTAGTCACTAACTTCTTTATTCTCTTTTCGCTTGTCTTTTTGCTTTTGTGTGCATTAGTTTTACTACCTTTTACTTTTGTAAAATGTTTGTGGGTATCATTGCTGTAAACCCTCACGAGACTACAACTCTTCCCCTAGGGACACCTAGGGGTTAAAGGCTTGTTGCATACGCTAAATGCAACCGTGATCCCTACGAAAGTTAAATTTTATTATGTTATTTTATTTTATGTTTTGCTCGAGGACTAGCAAAATGTTAGGTTTGAGGGTGTGATGAGTGGTATTTATATCACTATTTCTCATTCATTTAACCTAATATTTTGTATAGTTTCTCGGGTTTTGTGAACGTTTTGATGTGTTTTGTGTTATTTTACAGATAAATAAAGTTGGGAAAGCATTGGAAGCAATTTGGGGCCAAAATAGAGAAAAATGACAAAAAAGGCAATTTTGTAATTATTCCGCGTCGTGACGCCTAAAGTGCGCCGGCCATGCTAACATGTGCCGAGGGACACATGTCAGAATCTGAGAAATTGGACTTGCTAACGTGCGCCGACATTGCTAACGTGCGCCGTGCCACGTGTCATCATCACAGAAGATCTGCTAAAATGCACCGGCTGCCACGTGTCGAAATCTCATTGGACCAAAGCAAGCGCATGCCACTTGTGAATCTCTCATTGGACCGAATATTGGACAAATCACATGTTTCCACGTGTCGACCTCTCATTTGACCAATCCTAAACGCGTGCCACGTGTCAGATATTTATTGGACCGAAAGCTCAGCCAATCACCGTGTGCCACGTGTCGTCTTCTCATTGCACCACCTTCACCGCGTGACACGTGTCATCACCAGATTCTGCCGACAGAACAGGCGTGGTAACCCGCATGGACCAAAGCCGCGTGCCAGCGTCGCTACGCTGGGACAGTTCCAGAAAATGCCTATAAATTCAGGCCTTCACCACTTCATTTCTTGTGCTTTCCTTGGGAGCTTTTCCCAGATTTTAGAGGATTGCATCTATTTTATGTAAATATAAATAATATTTTTAATTATGTATTTTAATTTTCAGTAATAGTAATAGTAGTTCTTCTTCTTTTCTTTTCTTTTATGTTTAGTAGTTAATTTTCCACTGGGGTAAAAGGTGAAACCTTTAAAATAATTATCTAGGTAAATCTCACTTAATTATAATTTATAAATTATAATTTAACCAGATTAATTAATGTCAGACTTTATTACCGCCTATATGGCTGGTTTAAATATAAATTACTTTACCGCCTATATGGCTGGTCTTTAGGTGACAGATAATTACCGCCTATATGGCTGGTGTAATTGGACTAAATGGATTACCGCCTATATGGCTGGTTTTAAATGTGTAACATTATTAATTCATGAGAAAGCAGAATATAAAATAATTTATATATTATAATAAGTGATATTCCTAGATAAGAAATATTAAATGTGGATCCTCTAACCCCAGCATTTTATTTTCATTCTAGGGAAGTGATGAAACACAATATCCACACTTAATAATTGATTTTCTATTTATATGTAATTATTTAGTTTGTTTATTGAGTCTTAAGCGTAATGCTTCTTGTTAACTGGCCATTAATAAGATTGATTTGGTAAACTTAAAATGAACTAGACATAGGGATTTTAGGTTTCAGCCTTAGATTCAATAGCCCACGATCTTCCTTGAGGATAGATAACCCTTTAATAGATTTCCTTACAGGATAGACATATACCTGTCGGGCGGGGATAGCCACAATTGGAACTTAATCTTAATGAATCCAGGTAATTATGTTGACATAGACATATGGTTCAATTGGGTTATACTGGGTATTTGCGTCTGACCATCGATAGAGGCTTTTGCATATTTTCGTGTTCCAGGTTAGCAAACTGATTTATTACACATAGATAAGAGAATCAATTCATCTTTATAATAATATTGTGTGGAGTCACGACCTTCATCCTTGAGTCTTTTCTTTTATTTTCCTTAGTATTTTTTTTGAGTCTGTTTTTATTTTATTTTGCAAAACCACATTCAACCAACCAAAAGCATTCAATTCCCTTCTCCCTATAATTAGATATCTGTAAAAAAAATAGATTCAATAATTAATAACAACAGTAGGAATTAAGTCCTCGTGGGATCGATATTTTTATATTACTTGAACGATATGTGCGCTTGCGTTATACGTGTGTGTTTACGTCGGTCACCAATACCCACATGTCTATACAATTTTCCAAAACTCATGGTACATCGGGTTAAACCATTGGAACTCCAATTCCAATATACGACATGTGCTAGTCTTATAGGTTATAGAAATTCAACCGTATTCCAAAACCAACGACTAGGAATATATATATATATATATATAATCAAGTTAAATCAAGACAAAGATTAGGAAATGGATTAGTTCAATGTTTGCAACTTTGATTTAATCCAATTAATTCAAACCAAAAACACCTATAATTACATACTTCTAATTACCATAATATACTTAAATAGTAGAGATAATTATGAAATTATGACAAAGCCCTTGTGTAAATATCGAATTAATCCAATTAATCCAATTAGGTTAAAGTAAATAATCAATGTTATCAAATAACATTTGATTATCTTAGTTGATAATTATAATATCGAATATTATCTTTTATCAAAATTAATCGGCTACCCAAGTGCTCAATGAGTACACTTCATATTGGGACTCTTTAATTTCAGACACATTTGTCATATAAGCCTAGCTAATATGTATGCAATTCGGCCACCTCTGAATTCGCAAAGAACACGAACAACCTTTCTGAACTATACAAGTCAAGGTCAACACATATGTTTAATAATCCCTTCGTCGTAGGCTATCCAAGTTATGTTTAGGAAACATATAATACACCATCAAGTTTTCAAGAAACATATCTCATGTCGACATGTCAACGATTCTTTACAACTTAATCAAAAACCATTTCTGATAAAAGTGATCCACCCTAGGTGATCAGCTTTGGCGTCAAAGTCTTAAGAATCGTGACTTACTTACATGGATACCTAAACCCCTTATGGTACATATACGGGCCGACGGATCATATCTTGAAACGTACTTGATAAACAAGTGCATCAGTCCACACCCAAAGAACATCTAGAGGTCAAACCATGAAAGGTTTCTCACATATATGGCATCAAAGTGTGGAGTACCTCACACAAAATCAATGTTATCCTATAGTCAATGGATCACATATGTTACTCGACTCGAGGAGATTCCTATTGACGGTGGTGTTTACTTTCAACTATTAGGAATCACATGTGATTCATTCCGTATTCACTCTAATAAATACCCATATGTTTATACGATCTTCTCATGCTCATGGTACATCGGGATAAACCATTGGAACTCCAATTCCAATATATGACATGCGCTAGTCTTCTCGGTTATAGGAATTCGACCATATTCCAAAATCAACGACTATGAATATTTACTTTAAGAGTAGTTTATAATAGTAATACTATCTCAATATCAGACCACCCAGTGTCCAGTATTACTGCATGACTATTCTAAGATCGATGTCATTCTCAACATATATATCCATCTAATATGCATAATGACATTACCATTAATAAGTTTGAAATGAAAATGTAGTTATTTTATTAATAAATAATAAAATATAATGTAGAATACATTACGACTCGTCCTCTAGGTGTTTTAGATAAGCTGGTAGATAATCCTGTAATTGCTATTTTTCATCCTATGTTGGCTCTTTGTTCTCACTGGACCTTTATTTCTCTCTCTAACATCATGTCTTGTGTACTCATTCTGAGCTGATGTTGTAACATCGGCTGGCCTAGAAGGGATCACCCTTGCTATCAACGATATACAGCCCGCTCGGAGATAGGCACTTATTATTTGGTGCTTGGATGATAACAAACCATTCACTATATAGATCCACTTCTGACCAATAATCACATTAACCGGCGATATAGCATTGATGATCAAAATTTGACCGAAACCGTCCTTTCTGCGGTGTATATTGGCATTTATATTGTCCTTAGGAGCTTCACTCTAGCATTGTTGAATGTTAACACTGATTTTAGGGTGGGTGAGATAAGGTTCTCATTTACCCCCATCGGTTGGAACTTTCCCAGAAGATGATGTCAAAGTTATTTCCCTCATCTACTAGGACGCGGAACATTATCGCATTCGCTATGCGTAGTTTAATTATCAGAAGATCTGAACGCACTGGTTTTGCCATATCCATGTCTTTGTCTGTGAAGGAGATAGATGTTGAGTAGGTAGATGGTCCTGCTACTGACCTTATATAGTTCACCTGAAATTCGAGGACCCTTATCCGATCTTCTTTTTCTACAAGTCGGCGCTCCAATATGTTGTTTCTCATGCCCTTCTTCGGGCATGTCCACCCTTACACATGAGACATTGCCAACCCTCTAACACCTCCTGAGGTGCTGCTTGGTTTTGCCTCAGATCCCTGTTGAGTGGTTTTCTTATTCTGATGCTGCTGGTAGTTGACTTCATAGGGTAGAGCTCTGGCTTTCACCTGGCTTTTCCCTTTCAAAAACTCCGGCAACTTGTTTTTTTCATAATCGCTTTCAACTGTCGATACAAGTTCTTACATATAACAGCGGTGTATCTTACTTCTCTATGAAACTTACAGTCAGTCGTTTATCTCGGTACTCTTCTGGTACTCTTATCGGCTACGGTTCCGTCAATAGTCCTTGGTTTTTCACTTTATGGAAGATATGTTCATGTGATAAGGTGAATTCATACAACATCTCGTCGTCTTCCCACCTCCTCCGCTTGGGCTCGGACTCGTGTCTTCCTTTTCCCTCAGTATCTCCTAAGGTCCAGACTCACTTCATATCTCTATCTGAATTAGTTTTCCTCAAGTCTTAATTCTACTCATTTCTGGTTCTGAAACTGCGATCTTGATCTGCCACCGTGATCAGAGCAGCTTGAGACATCCTGGTCCTGTTTTCCATTACCTTTAGCAGGCCCTGAGCCATGGTTCGTACATATGACATGTCATATATGGGTGTCTGCAGGAACACTTCATAAATGTAGAAACTCTTCACAAAGAAGGTTGTTGCCAACTTTGAATCTAGGTTATTGACGGTGTTCAACTTATCAACAAACCTTTATAAGTATTACATAGAGGGCTCATCGTATCTCTGTTCCAGCTGCATGTCTACCATAGTAACTTCAGCAGGACAGTTTCCATAAAATATTCAATGAACTTTCACCCCAGGTGTTTGAAATTCCATATGGACCTTTCTGGCAATTACAAGAACCAAGAAAGAGCATTTCCAACAAGGGTGGTGATGAACATCTTGCACACTAGAGCCTTATTGGTGCTTTTCTGTGAGAGCCTCTGTCGAAAATGGACCAGTTGAGTGACTGGGTCTGACTTCCCAATGTATTAGTCGATTGTGGGTGGGGTAAAGTCATGGGGTTTTAGCTCATCTTCGATATATTCCCGAAATGGGGAGGTAGACATCGCACTGATCGCCATGTCAGCCAGATCCATTGGGGTCTGCACCCGAATACCCCCGATCCTTTTCGCTATTGCCACCACTAGTTTCTCAACGACAAACTTCTTCTTCCAATAGATGTCACTCTTATGACGACTCACATCCAGTTTTTTTCCTTTCTCATTATTCTCCACCTCTCTACAAGTTCGGGCTTGATTCTCAGAACCCTTTGCACTGAAATCTGTGTCATCAATCATGATGGGGCTTTTCCCCTGGGTTCTCTTGTCGTGGCACTCTTCTGACAGTCCCTCCTCATGGAGGTCTTCTACGGCGACTCATTCCTTTCCATTCCCCTTGTCTTTACCGGGGCCAACCCTCTGGATCTGGATTTTGAGCGTCTGGTCTTCTTGTTGTATGACTTGCAGTTGTTCTTGGAACTGCTTTCTCATAGCCTGTATCTAATCCTCCATATGTATCATCATCTCCTTCGTGACTGAAGAGATGTCTATCGTAGGTATCAGGTGGTTGGATACTTCTTCCTCTTGGTAAGCAGCAGATACAAAGATTCTAGACTCCTTGTTCCTTGGGGTCATCCTTCTTTGGTTGAGAGAAATTTCTTGGATTTAATGATTGCGGCAAATCGTAAACATAATTTTTCATCTCGACTTCCCCATGGACGACACCGATTGTTTATGCACTTAACAAACAATAAGATCAAAAAATAACACACAAAGATCAATTAGAAATGCTCTTATTACTGCTTGGTTATCAAAATTTCAACTTCTCGTTCTAGGGTTTCTCGTCCTATTTATAACACTCTACTACAAGGAAAATAAATTGACAACGGTTATATTCCCATTAACTGACCCAATCTCTATAATCTCGAAATTTCCCTATCCTGAACGGGTGTCTAGTTTAAAGAAAAAGAGGACAATCATTTTGTTGGCTAATTTGTTATTTAGAGGATTTACGTCATTATGAAGTTGCTATCTCAGGCTGATTTTTCTCGCAATTCTTACTTGCCTTTTTCGGGAGACGATTCTGAAATAGATGTTCTACTGAGAGCTCCTAAATTCAGGGTTTTGACAAGGACTTCTGGGTTAGACTCTAGTAAGGGGCTCCATGTAGTTAGACTCTGAAGCGATCCAGAGATTAGACTCTTATGATAGCTCTGAATCCCCTTCTAGATGCTGTCATCTACGTGTCAGATGTATGGTTTTCCCCAAACATGTGTAAATAAGAAATGCTTGCAATTTTAAAAATTTTCAAATAATCATTTGTATAAAATTATCACTTAGATTGATGCAAAGGGTCTCAAGAAACTCAACGCCACTAATCTTAAATAACCTGGAGTTAGAGCTAGAATTTCCTTTCACACTATTACGAATACAAAATTAATGGAGAAAATTAGATTCAATCATTAACTGTTACGCCTCAACGCATTTCGGGGAGAACCAACTAATTCTAAGTCTAAATAACATTTCACACCTAATCACAACTCATCAATTGATTCTTCAACATCAGTCGGTTTTGTACATGCACTTGTTTCTCCTGAAAATACAATATTAGAAGGAAAAAATTAGTCTAATATTAGTATGTGAAGAAATTATATAAATAAAAATTATGTATATTAGATAACATCTAAATGTTGTTTTTAAGTTTGTCACTTTTTTTTTATAGCCTTTTAGATACAAAATTTGATTTATATTTTAAAATTTTGTTATAGTAGAATGCAACACAATTTTTTTTTGCAAAGAAAGAACACCTAAGACAGAGGGCAAAACTGAAAATTTGCTATTTCATGCGGGAGACATAAGACATTGAAAAAGCTTCACTATAGTAAAGGAGTAGACTTACTGAGCTACATTTCTCGGTCATCACTTACTCATAATGACAATTTTTTTTTTTTTTTTAATTCGTCAGAAATCTCGTCGTTAAATTATTCTTTTCGGGTCTAAATAGAACAGATAAAATCTTAACTGTCTCAGACTCTTACAATAAACACATTCTTTGGATTTGAACCCCGGACCTCAAGATCAGATCCTAAATCTTACACCACCAAGTCATGCCACTTGAGGACCATAATTCACAGGTTCTAATGTATTGAATCATATGTTGATGCAAATTTATTTATTTTTTTGACTACGATTTTTGCAATTTTATATTTTTATAGAGTTAATCAAATGGCATTAATTTCTATCTTATTCGATCCAACCATTTAAATTCATCCTTCTGTAATGTTTAGTTTAGGGAGGTCGCTGGCCCACATAAAGTTAATGTTTCTTTTCCCTAAATAAACTACCACAAATTATATAATTTTATTTATGTGAAATGAAGTACGACCATTGAATTGAATAAATCTCCCATCTTTATTCTGCTATTGATATTTTTTTTGGTTTTTTTTTTTTTTTTTTTTTTTTTAGGGAAAGAGCCTGTTGAAGAAAGGACCAGGTCGAAAAATGCGGAAAGATGGTGGGCTATTTTCTACTTTTGATTGTAAACCAAAATCACATTTTTGTTTCAAACATAAACTAATTATTAAGTCTACAAATTTTGACATGACTTTTGTTGATGGTGTAATCTAAGAAACCATGATAATATTGTCGTAATTGTAATGATGAGTTGCAAAACGTGCTCCTCTTGAAGTTTGGGTTCATTTTAGTGGAGGCTGGAGATCTAATTAAGTGCTTGATTGGTTGATTTTTGTGCCGATTAAAGTATATTTTTAAAAGTTTAAAGTTATATTTAGTTTTTTTTTGTTTTTTTTTTTGTTTTTTGTTTTTTTTGCTATAGTCAACAAACAGTGAATTATAAACAATATTTTGTAATTTGAATTTATATTATTATATAAATAATTACAGTGTCTTTTTGGTTAAAGGTTAAAAATTTTAATTTTTATAAAACTCATTTTTTTTTAAAAAAATCATAATAAATCATCGTAATTTTTTGATCAAAATATAATTTTATCATCTCACCACATGTCAAACAACAATACAAACAAAAATTTTTTGAAGATTAAAAGAGTTATTTTATTTTTATTGGAAGGATATCAAATTTTGAGTTTTTGGGAATATAGATCATAAAGCATTTTTAAGAGTTAAAATTTCTAACATATCATTATTTCATAATCTTATTTTATTTTTTCATAACATAACTTTAAAACTTGTCTATTAAAATAATTTTACAATTTTGAATAAAAATTTATATTGACAACCAAATAATTATTTTATGGGTAAATACTCTACTTGTAAAAGCTCTTGAAGAAACTCTATTGTAAAACTATTTTCCTTAATAAAAATTTTGTCAATGGAAGCAAAAGGTCACATATTCAAATTTTATGAGATACGTTTAATTTAGGGTTTGTGATGGACTGAAGGGACAATATATAACAAAGGGACTTATATTTTCCTTTAAAAAAATATATATATATATTGAAATTCGGCTATTTTTATGTAATTTTAGATTTTCAGTTCCGTTTGAACCAAAATGGTTCTGGCATTGTGAATGGGAGGAAATGTATTAAACTAGATATTTGTTATCAACAATGAAAATAAAATAAAGCAACCCTTCTTTAAATTAATGTGTGGATGCAAACATATACTGTCAGGATATATGGATGAAAAAGTGCATTTTTTTTCCTTTTCTTTACAGTTTTCCAGCTATTGAACCAAATCACAGGCAACGCTTCAGAATCCATGGTGTTTGGGCTTGACATGCCTGCCTAAAAGTGCATTTTTGTTTATTAATTTTCAAAAATTTTCATTTTTTGCAAGCTCCATGTAGGGGCGGATCTGAATTGCTTTAAATTTTACGGGATCTAAGGCGAATTTTTAAAATAAAGACCTACTGATAAATGATAAAAAATTATAAAAATAATAATATACATTAAAATTTGAATTTGAATTTTTCTAAATTCAAAAACCTTAATATATGGTAAAATTTGGGAGCTCATCCGACCTTCTCAGAGCCATCTCTAACTCCGTGTATATAAATGCTATAACTAGAGTAGCAAGATAACCTTAGGGTTTTACCCATGAGATTGCACATATGTTTTAAGGAAAAGAGTCAACAATGCTATAACTATATATATATTTGTCATTGCACATATGTTTTGCTCTTCAAGGCATTAGCTTAGCTTAATGAAATATTTATCATTGGCTAATTGATACTCCAAGTTTAGTAACTAGCCTATATGGTATTTGCATTCTTTTTAGATTTCGTTTTTACCACTAATGATAGGTTGTTGAAAAGTAAATATGATTTTTTTTAACATATAGTTTAATTATTTAATCAGACAGTTATAAAATAAAACCGGATAATATTTATTTGTTAAAAAAATTACATTATCTTTATATATACACACATATTTACGTATAAAAAATTTATTAGGAAAAGAATTATCAAGGACTAAAATATAATTAATTCTCCCTATAAGAAAAACAAGAGATAGAAGACATACGACACGAAAGCCATATATATGAGACATATAGTAGACAATTATTTAACCAAACCAATTATGCCTCTTGGAACCAAAAAGCCATATCATTTGATTGTTCCTTCTTCCACCCAAATGACTACCGACGGCCCAGTCCTCTCAATGCTGTCTATTCTATTTGGATTCGACAGGATCAGTTGCAATTCAATGCCATTATTGGCTCCCTCAGTCCCAGAGTCGTCCCTTTCATTGCCATAGCCAAAACGTTTGGTGAGGCTTGTGATCAGAGGAAGCATATTGTTAAGAAGCTAAGCAATATTTGGATAGAGTACATATGAGAATTGAATTCAATAAAGGAGTTGTGTCCCTAAATCTAATTACTAAAACAAAACGCCAGATTTAATTTAAAAGATAATTCACCCATTACAGATTTCATTCTTTTTAATGGGTATCTGTTGGTAAAATATCTTGTATAGTAATAAGAGGTATAAAATTCAAACCTTGCCACTACTAGAAATAAACGTGAAATTTATGATAATTGTGTATCATAAAATGATTTTTATGTAATATTTGTGACATAAAAAAAAATTTGTCATTAATAATATGACAGATATATGTCATATTTTATATTTTTCATTTTTTTCATAATTTATTATAAAATAATATGACAGAAAACTGTCATATATGAAAACGACGTCGTTTTATTTTATGACATAAATATGTCATAAAACTTATGCACGTCGTTTTATAAATCTATTTATAACATTTATTTATCGTGAATAAAACAATGCCGTTTTATTCATGACAGAAATATGTCATAATAATATCAATAATAAAAAAATAATAACATTCAAATGGATTCAAACCCTCAACTTAATTACTTGACATGTTTATCTTCAAACATAAAATCATTAGGCTACACTGAAAATATGTAACTACGTAAATAACGTTATTTATAAAACAAAAAAAAAACATAGGTTGTAATTGACATTGGGAAGCGACACTATAAGTTGTATATTCTCAAATAAAGTTTATGATCAAGGTTTACTGACACGGGTCGGTTAGTAAAATCCCCTGAGACCAGTACATGTCGTATATCGAGACTTGGTCCGATGGTTTATCCCAGTGAACCATGAGTCTTTGGAGACTCGTATAGACATGTATTTGTTTATTCGATAAACACTGAACGACTCATCGAAGATTTCTGTAGACACGGCCACATAGGTGTGCGACGCTGTCCGGGCTCGCGGCCCGGTCGGGAGTACGGAATAGCCTGTGGGGGACTAAACCGGAGAATAAATGGAGTTGCCACCCAGTGTGAACTAGGAAATGATTTAAGGCCGCACTCACCCCTCGCAAGGGAAGACCTCAAACCGTTGGGTTCGAAATGGTCCTTTACTTATGCCAATTGTAATGAAATGATTTATGAAATAATATAACCAAGTCTTATGTTAAACATGCAAGATAATGTAATCAACACACATCGCACACCCATAAACGTAAATAAATAAAAAGGAAGACAAATGCATAATTCCATAGACATATTAAACAATGAAGCGCAATAACGTAACTAATAACAACTATAAAAGCATTAATGATAAAAGCGGATAATTAGATACGTAATGCAAATGGAATGACCAAAGAAGCAAACATGCATGAAATATGATGAAAGGAGGTCTGTTCACTGTATGTACGGTCATCCAGCGTTCGGAAACGCGTTCGAATGGTAAACATAATCTTCGCGTTCGTGTAGCATTGGGAAACGCGTTCGAACGGGATAAAGTCTGATGCATGGTAAAACAGAATGCATGCGCATTCGAGTAGCGTTCGGAAACGCGTTCGAACGAGAATGAGACATAATGTTCGCGTTCATATAGCGTTTGGAAACGCGTTCGAACGAGATAAGACCTGATGCATGATAAAACATAATGCATGTGCGTTCGAGTAGCGTTCGGAAACGCTTTCGAACGGAAATGAGACAAAATGTTCGCGTTCGTGTAGCACTCGTAAACGCGTTCGAACGAAATCACAATAGTGGCATCCATAATGCAATAAACACATGCGTGAATGTTTCCCATAGTGGTACGTGAAGTTGTATCCCAAGTACAGATCGCACTACCTTCCATTTGGATTCGGCTACGGAATTTATGTCTGGGTTTCCATCCGATATAACACGAGAGGAAAAACACAACCATAAACACAGCATGAATACGAAAAATGAAAAATGAAAAATAACAACCAAAATAAGGATGAATAGCGCAATCAATAGGAGAAGGGCGAGGCAAAACTATGGTAAAGATAGCCTTTGGGCATTTCCCTCAAATAGAGGACCTTTAATCCAATAAGATTAGCACATGCGCACTAGACTATCAATGTATGAATAAACAAATGAATAATATGGGACCTCGTATGCCCGATTGAACGTATCGCACGTTCAATCAAACGTACTTCGTCCGGCGCGGCAAAGCATCGTGGTAAAGGTAGCCTTTAGGCATTTCCCTCGAATAGAGGACCTTTAATCCAACCTAGTTAGCCCATGTGTATTAGATTAACAATGCATAAATAAATAACATGCGGAAGGTAAACAACGGAATAATAAAAGAGATGCGACCAAGGCCAACATCCATATGGGACCTCGTATGCCCGATTGAACATATTTCACATTCAATCGAGCGTACTTCGTACGGCGCGGCAAAACATGTGGTAAAGGTAGCCTTTTGGCTTTTCCCTCAAATGAAGGACCTTTAATCCAACGTGATTAGCCATGCGCACTAGATTAACAATGCCTAAATAAAGAAACAACACATAGAAAATAAATAGCGGAACAATGAACACAAAAATGCCTAAGACATGATAAAGGAACCAGTCCAGAATGGCGTTCGAACGGAAATGAGACAGAATGTTCGCGTTCGTATAGCGTTCGTAAACGCGTTTGAACGAAATCACAATAATGGCATCCATAATGCAATAAACACATGCGGGAATATTTCCCCAAGCGGTATGTGGAGTTGTATCCCAAGTACAGACCGCACTACCGTCCATTCGGATTCGACTGCGGAATTTATGTCTGGGTTTCCATCCGATATACCACGAGAGGCAACACTCAAGCGTTAACACAATGCAATCATGAAAATGGACGTGAAGTATGATAATGCATATAACAACACATAACCGAAGAAACAAACATGCAAAATAACAAGGAAGATAAACAACACAAAACAAATGCGGGATATTAAAACGATAATAAACATGAATTAAATGCGAAATGATAAAAAACTAATAATATGAAATAAATGTGCGATAAATAAATAACGGAACGTCAAAGAAAGATGTGACCAAGAGTTTAGTCGTCTTTGATATAGGACTTCACACACCCAGTTGGATATATTTTATGTCCAACCGAGCGTGCCGCATCCAAAACTACAAAATAAAAAGTAATAAAGGGTGCCCTCAAGTCTTACATTTTAAGTTGCTTCTTGGAAGTGCGTTACGTCGTCGCCGGAAGGGTTAATGCTCCGTAACTTTTCTGGTTTTCTGGTTCAATATTTTCCTTCGCTGTTTTCTAGTTCAATATTTTCCCAGCTCTCGAACACTCTTCTCTCTCTCTAGCCCATCTCTTCTTCTCATAATCTTCACGGCCACACAAGATAAAAAAAGAAAACAAAAACCCTAAGCCTCTTTGATCTCTCGTCCATCTCTCTTCTCTCTTTGGAACGCAGCAAACAACAAAAACCCTAGCTCTTCTTCTTGCTTCTTCTCCATTGAACAAGCAATAATAAACAAATAAAAACACCAAATACCAATCCCAGCCTTCAAGCCTCTCCTTTCTTCTTCTGCTCCACCAACCGAATAAACTAACAACAACTCATTTACAAATCACAAACACAAAACAAACATAAACTGCCCCTCACAAATACGGTCAGCACACACCACCGACACACACTCTCTTTGAAACATACACACTCGGCTCAATCACACACGACAATTGAAGAACATAAGAGACTCATGGCAACACCCGGCAACACACCAAAGACACACGCAAGAGACACGGCTCTCTTCACTCAAACACACACCATGTAGACTTACACACACAGGCCACTCACACGCTGCCCACAGCCAACCACATGAACCACAAAGAGACAAACTCCACCGAGTTGCCAAACCTTCACCCAAACCCAAAGTCAACGTGAACAACAAAGCCAAGAAGAAAACAAAATAACCCTAACACACGTGAATCACACTCACGGGAAACAACAAGCAGACCACTCAACCAACGCACACAAAAAGACAACCCTCACCGTAAAAAACAATCACAAAACCGACATAAAACCAGTAGCCTAAAACAGTCAAAACAGTGACCAAAACCAGTCCTAAATAGCAGCCCCTACAGTACCGAAAATCTACACAATTAACAGCCTAAAACCAGTCCAGAAAACCACCCCAAAACAATGAACAAAACCGCCTCAAAACAGTCCCAAAACAGCGAGTGAAAACAGTGAAAATAGTAGCAAAAATAACGACCAAAAACAGCAGTAAAAATAGAGAAAACAGCAGCCCAAAATAGCAGAAACAGTGAACCATCGAACCAGAAAAATAGCGGAAATGTTAACCCTTCTGGCGACGTCCCAACGCACTCCCGAGAAGCGACTTAAAAGGTAAGACCTGAGGGCACCATTTGTTATACTTTATTTTATCCACCTGGAAACGGCATGCTTGGTTGGACGTGGAATACGTCCAACCGTGCATGCGGAGTCCTACATTGAAAACGGCCAAATTATTTGGTCACATATTTATTATTCCGTATTTATCTCGTATTATTAGTCTTTTATTATTTCGCATTTAATTTACGTTTATTGTTGTTTTATTGTTCCGCACTTTTGTTTTGTGTTATTTATCTTCCTTGTTATTTCACATATTTGTCTTTTCGGTTATTTATTGTTATATGCATTATCATATTTCATGTATTTCAACATTGGGTTAATGATTGCGTTGTGTTAATGCTTGCGTGCTATCCCTTGTGGTATATCGGATGGAAACCCAGACATAAATTCTGTAGCCGAATCCGAATGGACGGTAGTGCAGTCTGTACTTGGGATACAACTCCACATATTGCTCGGGTAAACATTCCTGCATGTTTATGTCATTTTAGACGCCACTTTGGTAATCTCGTTCGAACTCGTTCGCAAACGCTACACGAATGTATGCATTCTGTCTCTCTCCGTTCAAACGCATTTCCGAACACTACTCGAACACATGCATTCGGCCTCACCCCGTTCGAACGCGTTTCCGGACGCTACATGAACGTGCATGCATTATGTCTTGCCATATATGATATCTCGTCATGTTCGAACACGTTTACGAACGCTACTCGAATGCATGCATTCTGCCTCACTCCGTTCGAACGCGTTTCCAACGCTACTCGAATGCATGCATTCTGCCTCACTCCGTTCGAACGCGTTTCCGAACGCTACATGAACGCGCACACACTGGACATATTCTTTTATCATGTTTTATGCATGCTTGTCTCTTTAGTTATTCCTTTCTGCATCATGTGCTTAATTATCTACCATTATTGTTAACATTTCTGTTGTCATCGCCGCACTTCTCTGATTAACATGTTTTTAGAATTATGCATTTGTTTTCACTTACATTTATGTTTATGGGTGTGCAAATTTGTATGACATTTGAATTATTTTTCATGTGCTGCATAAGACTTGGTTATATTATTGCATATATCCTTTCATTACAATTGGCATAAGTAAGGGACAATTCTGAACCCAACGGTTTGAGGTATTCCCTGCGAGAGGTGAGTGCGGCCTTAAATCATTTCCCAGTTCACACTGGGTGGCGACTCCTTTATTCTCCGGTTTAGTCCCCTGCGGGCTACTCCGTACTCCTGACCAGGCCGCGGGCCCGAACAGCGTCGCCGTGTCTACAGTCTGGCCACTCCTCTGGGGATAGAGAATCGGCCCTGAAATAATGTCCTGTAATATTTGTGATTTTTGCTTTAGTTGACCTTGTCTCATTTATTTTGCATACCCCTTTTTACCTTGATGGCATCGTGTATCGTGAAGTCGCTTTCGCTCGAAGCGGCGGATCGTTATATGGTGTCATCACTCGTTGGCACGTACCTTAGGGTATAAAAAAAGGTACGCTCACTTGGTCATTCGAACCCTTGAATGGGGAGACCTAGTTGTGGGCAACCTTTCGCCGATGGGAGCCTTTATCCATACCCATGTAAGCCCGCATGTGAACCATAGTTGCATGACCTATAGAAGCCACCCTTTTATGCTTGTGTTTGAGACCATCATCATTTGGATCCAGTTGGGCTTCTCGTCATAAGATACGAACTTGTTGGGCCATTTAAACTGGGACGAGTTTATGTCTTATGACGATTAGGCCAAAAGCTTTCAAAATGATGATGGGCCACTTTGTGTTTGGGCCCCCTATCATTTGAAGTTGTTTAGCTACCTTATCGAAAAAGTGTAAATTGTTGGGCCTTTTTCAATTGGGACAAGTTTACACCTCGCAATAATATGATTGAATGCTTTGGAATGATAATGGGCCAACTTGTATGAAAACCTTGATGGGCTTAGAAAATCCAATCATCATCCAAATATGCTAGAAGCATGAGTCCGATATCTGCACTGGCTTTCATCCAGAAAGGATACGCCTTGTTACGACATATGTGTATACTTTTGAATATCTCCAAGTCCATCCCCATGACCGTGATCACCGAAGGCCCAATTCATCATTTCTAGATAATGGCAGAATCCCCATAATAGGCTTAGTCCATGTTGTAAATGGGCGGTCTTTGTCTTTTACCGATGGAAAGGGACTGAGGTA
>SKCR01053384.1:0-45324 GCA_019454045.1 Zanthoxylum bungeanum | reverse complement strand
CACATCTTTTGACAAAAGGTCCAACTGGATCCAAATGACGGCGGTCCAACACACAAACATAAAATAAAAATAACTACCGGTTCTTTCAAGGCTAAGTTTCACAAGTGGGTTCGCGGGGCGCGGACAAAGGCTCTCGTTTGAGGAAGGATTACCCACAACTAGGACTCCCCACTTAAGGGTTCAAGCGACCAAGTGAGTGCACCTTTTTATACCTTACGGTACGTGCCAACGAGTTACGGTGTGTGACTAACTGTCGAATGGATTTCCCGTTGTAGATTCCCCAGAGGGAAGGTGGAGCGAGGCTCTCTTAAGTACCCAAGCCCCTTAGGCTCTTATCGCTTGGTGTCAGGAATAAACAACGAGTCCTCCAAACTAGTATGTCACAATGAGCTACAAGTAATGATTTATCTGGGTGCCTTCACAGCTTTTCCCCGAAGGGTAGTGAGTGAAGGAAGACACCCAACCATCACCTAGCTTCAACAAAGCCTTTGATTAACCCCCTCACTATAGAAATGGTCAACTAATGCACAAATTATACAAATCACAAGACATGATTTCGAGGCCAATTCTCTAATATCCCCAGTGGAGTAGCCAGACTGTAGACAACAGAACCTGGGCGACGCTTGTTCTAGGCTCGTGGCCTAGTTGGGAAGTACGAAATAACATGGAGTCGCCACCCGGTGTGAACCAGGACAAAGATTTAAGGCCGCACTCACCCCTCGCAAGGGAAGACCTCAAACCGTTGGGTTCGGAATGGTCCCTTACTTATGTCACTTGTGATGATATAATTTGTGCAATAAACTAACCGAATCTATTCAACATTCATGCTCAAGGGTACTTAGATCTAACATGCTTTCATCCAAATAATTCCACGCAATGTAACACAACAAGCATATTGAACCATTAAATCAACAAGTATAAATCATTACCCAAACGCATCATAAACTAAGAACATGCATAATGAACAACCTAAACATGCTTTAACAAGTAAATAACAAACTAAATTAAACCATGCTTTAAATAATAAACAAATAACCTAAAGACTATAACATGCTCAAATACAAGTTAGGATGAGACGAGATACGTGTATCTTAAGTGGTACGTGGCATTGTATCCAGAGTGCATACCATACTACCGTCCATTCGGAATCGGCTATGGAATTTACGTCCGGGTTTCCATCCGATATACCACAAAAGGGGACACATATCCCGCTCATCCAACAATCACATCAAGCTTCAAACGACTCTCATGCAATTATATATCAAAATAAATAAAACAAAGATAAAGAAGACAGTAAAAAGGTGCCCTCGGGTCTAACCTCTTTGCCGTCTAAGAAATGGCGTTACACGTCCGTTGGAAGGGAGATTGATCCGATGTTTCCCACTCGTCTACTCAACGTTTTCCCTTGTTGTTTGATGCTTGGGCTGCTGTTTTAAGTCCGTTTCGCTGCTGTTCGCTGTTCTATTTCAGGTCGCTGTTTCAGGCGTTTAGTGGACTGTTTTGGGTGATTTTGAAGGCTTAGGGGCGTGCGTTTGTAAGGATTTTTTTTAGAGAAACTTTATGGAGGTTTTTGGGATGGTGTTTAGGGGATTTTAGGACTGTTTTGTGGGCTAAGGACGCAACAAAACTGACCAGAACAGAAGGTGAACTGCGGCAGTTCACAGGTGCAGTGGGGTGTTTTCAGGGACTGTTTTGGGGCTGCGAATGGGGCTGTGTTTGGAGGGTGTTTAGTGCGACTTTAGGGCTGTGAATAAGGTTTATTTGAGGGTGTTTTAGGGCTGTGAATGGGGCTGGAACTCGGCAATGGAGGGTTAAGTTTAGGGCTTGGGCGTGAAGGGTGTTGATGATGGAGGGAAGGTGCGGCAATGGAGGCTAATGGATCTTGGAGGTGCGGCAATGGAGGCTTCAGGGGGATGCTTGGGCGTGCAATGGAGGCTTAAGAGAGTGCTTTAGGCGTGTGAGAGAGGTGTATGAGCTAGCTTTTGAATGGGGAGTGAATGCCTCTTTTTATAGGCAAAGAGAGAAGACTTTCCTAATTAGATTAGGAAGGAATCTCCTAATTGATTTCTAATAAGGAATGCATCTTCTAATTAGGATTTGGGATGAGATTTGATTTGGTAATGATTTTATTTGATTTCTTTTATTTAGGTAAGGATTTAACAAGATTTAAACATGTGATTAATGTGCAATTACCTAAATAAAGGGGCTTTGGGCGTGAATCACATCCTTTGGGCATGGATTTGGTTTGACTTGGTTTGACTTGGGTTGACTTGGGTATTTGGGCTTGGTTTGGGTTAGGTATGTGGTCTATGGGAGTTTTGGGCCTAAGGTGAGCTTAGAAACGGAGGTATAACAAGCAACCGAAGCGAAAACAACGAGATTAAATCCATCAAAAATTCTATTTTCCAACTTTACCCTTCCAATGTCCGTTTCCCGCGACTTTCATGACTAAAGAAGTAGTTGCCTCCATACGAGACTCATCATTGGGCTAATGTGTAAAAATACAATGCCTACACTAATTCCAAATTAACGAATTTTCCGTTGTGACGTAATTAAATCTAATTTAATAAAATAATCATGCCTAGCATAATTAATATTCATGTCGCTAATGAATTAATTCTAAATTTACTCGTTCGCCCGAATTAAAATCTAATTTTAATTTCGCGTCGAAATCCAATTTCGTTTAATATATCGAATATATTAATTTATCGATTAATTCAAAATTAATCGTTATCTCTCTTTAAATGATATTTTATCCTAGATAAACTATCTCCGTAATTAATCCCAGATTAATTTTCTCTTTCATCTAATTAATCCGAGATTAATTAAAGGTGCGAGTCATACGTAATCGGTGAATCTTTGGGAAGCGTCCCATGAGATCCCCGGATATATTGCCAGTAAATTCGGTCGTCGGACTATCCAAACACGTAAGTACCTCGTACTACGTTTATACCGATTTACAAGACAAGGTTGGCTTCTAGCAAAGCGCCATGCCTACCCAATTCTCCACAAATATCCTTACAAGAATAAATGATCTATATCAGGAGTAGTATACGTAGTATTGTGTATTTGGATCCAGTATCGGATGATCACATGTAAGGCCTGAGGCTGGTACAGTGTCTGCCCCGTACGAAGTATATATCAGATGACGAGCAACTAGTCTCTTTAATATCGGATAATCATGACCAAGTCATATTATCCCGATAGTTGCAACCTTTTTAGAGAACCAGTTTTGTATCCCTACGCGATCATCATCTCCATATGACTAGAGTGACACTTCTGTCTTGACATCACACCCAACACACTACGATTCTCGATATACCCAGAAGAGGTGTACATAGAAACCGGTTAAAGCCCTGGACCTCCTATCATTTATATATCTTGGTGATCTAATCACAAATGATAAGAGTGCAATCTCTTTTGTCACATAGTTAATTTGTACAACAACACCATGATCTGTACAAATAAAGACGCTATGGGTCATAATTGTCCAACAATCTCCCACTTGGCCTATAGCCAGTCACTCGAGTGTCTGACACCCGAACTATGTACGGTTGGCTCAAATTGCTGAGGAAAGGCTTTCGTCAGCGGATTTGCATGATCATCACATCGCTACGATGTATGATCCGAACGTATCAGATGAATATCGAAGTATGTATCTGGATCGTTGATGAGACCATTAATTTTTTAGCCTGTGCTGTCAACTGCTAACAGAACTATATCTAATCTAATTAGATTTGTATCGACCCAAATGGCTTCTATTGCTGCCTCAGCTGCAGCAATAACTCGCATTTGTTGTTTATACGGTAACAGTATCTTGCTTGGAAGATTTCTAGCTCACTGTATCGTTATTCAAACTGTATAGTACCGTTTTATGACTTATAGTCGTTTTATCAGGTTAGAAAACTTGCTACAGTGATCCCAGTCACTTCAAGTTCTCCATCTCCATAGTTTAAGGCAACATCCTTAGATCTCTAAGATACTAACGGATGTTCTTAACTTCAATCCAGTGACTATCACAAGGATTGGTTTGTTTGTGAATCCATATGCTCAAAGCGTATGAGACAGCAGGTCGCGTACATTTTTTAATGTACGATTTCTCGGAGAGTTTTAACAACTTAATCTATCCCAGTAGATCTTTATTCCTTGAATAAAGGTTGTTTCTCCCAAGAATTCCACAAAGAATTTTCTCGAAAACCAAGCTTTCACCGATAGTTTTTATGGGAATATTATTTCCAAGAAATGACATATTATCATTATTTATAGGACAACCACTGTCAGTGCGCTCCCACTAACCCTCTTATATACACAAGAATCATTTTCATTTTGAATTCAATCATAAACTATTATGATTACATCAAAATCATAATTCCAAGAACCTAATGCTTGCTTCAATCCAAACATGGATCGAATAACCTGCAAACCTTGTTTGCTAGTTTTGATAAGACAAAACCGACAGGATGTTGTAAACATCCTCCAAAAGGTTTCCTTTTCAGGAAAGCTATTTTCCCGTTAAGCTTACATATTTCATACATGAAACATGCAGCTTTAGCAAGCATTATCCAAATGGATTTACCGTGGCAACAGTTAAGAGGTTGAATCGTAATCGACACAATGTTGATAACGATACTGTAGGACAACAGGACCTAGGCGACACCGTTCCTAGGCTCGCGGCACTAGTTGGGAGATACTAAATAATATGGAGTCGACACCCGGTGTGAACCGGGACAAAGATTTAAGGCCGCACTCACCCCTCGCAAGGGAAGACCTCAAACCGTTGGGTTCGGAATGGTCCCTTACTCATGTCACTTGTAATGAAAGGATTTATGTAATAATTTAATTAAGCTTAAGTAACATTTATTTCCAAAATATCATGCTTCTAGATTCATATACATACATCAACAAGTTCATCACAACATGCAACATCACATGGCAATCTCATGAACATATTTCAATCCTATGATATGGAAAACTAAGAACAACCTAATCATGCTTGAGTACTATCTCATGAACCTATTAACCAAATAACCTGCTAACAGCCTAATATGCTTGAATACAATCCCAAGAACACATGGAATGGATAAATGCAGGAATATAAATAATACGGTTGGCTATATAACACAAGAAAGATCAATCAAGAGGCAATTATGCATGAATATGATAAGACAGACTCAGTTCAGTGTGTGCGCGTTCGTGTAGCATTCGTAAACGCGTTCGAACGGTAAACAGAAGGTTCGCGTTCGTGTAGCGTCCGAGAACGCGTTCGAACGAAACCAGACCTGATACATTATGAAACTAAGAAAGTGCGTGTGCGTTCGTGTAGCGTTCGTAAACACGTTCGAACGGTAAACAGAATGTTCGCGTTCGTATGGCGTTTGATAACGCGTTCAAACGGAAATGAAACAGAATGCTCTCGTTCGTGTGGCGTTTGTGAATGCGTTCGAACGGAAATGAAACAGAATGCTCACGTTCGTATGGCGTTCGTGAACGCGTTCGAACAGAAATAAGACCTGATGCATGACAAGGCAAAATACATGCGCGTTCGAGTTGCGTTCGTAAACGCGTTCGAATGGGAACAGATCTGATGCATGAAATGGGACGCAATACATAAACGATAAAATAAAGGGGCGCGACAAAGTACTACCGTAAAGGTGGCCTTTTGGGGCTCTTGATCTCTCAAAGAGAGGACCTTTAGACCAACATACTAAGCCCATGCGCTCGACTGAATCATGCATACATAGAATGAAAAGCAATAATACTAAACATAGTGTGCCCGATTGAACGTATCTTGTATCCAACCGAACACACATCAACCGGCGCGGCAAAGCCTCGTGGTAAAGGGTTTTAGCCCCTCCCCATAGGGGGTCTCACATCGCACTTACTAAGCCCATGCACTCGGTTGAATCATACATACGAAAATAAAGACAATCATATCAAACTAAGTATGTCCGATTGAACGTATTTCGTATTCAACCGAACACACATCAATCGGTGCGGCAGAGCATCGTGGTGAAGGATTTTAACCCTCCAATTAGGGAACCTTTCATCGCACTTACTAAGCCCATGCACTCGATCGTATCATACGGGAATAAACAACATGCAGGATTTAAATGACAAGAATTAAATAAACCAAAGCAACACAAAACAAGAGAAGGTGCCGTTTACTCAAGTGGTACGTGGAGTTGTGTCCCAAGTACAGACCGCACTACCGTCCATTCGGATTCGGCTACGGAATTTACGTCTGGGTTTCCATCCTATATACCACAAGAGACAACACTCTTCCATTCATCCAATACCCACAACACGCATCCATAAACGACTCTCATGTGAATACAATTCAATAATAAAAGAAACGAATATAAACTAATGAAAAAGTGCCCTCAGGTCTAACCTTTTAAGTCGTCTCTCGGACTCGCGTTTCACGAAGATCGGAAGGGGTAAAGCTCCGCAACTCTTCCGGTTCACTGGTTCACTGCTCTCGTTCGTTGTCTTACTATTTTGGGTCGTCGTCCTCCGTCTTTTGCTGCTGTTTTGACTCGATTTACCGCCGCTACTACTGTTTTGCTGCTGTGTATTTTAGTTACTGTGTTTGGGATGTTTTGGCTACTGTTTTGGGTGTTATTTTCGGTGGTGTTATGGTGTGGTTCGGGGGCTGTTTTATGTGTGTGTCTAGGGCTGCTTGGGATGTGTTTTTCGGTGAGGTGAGGGGGAGTTGTGTCTATGAGCTTGGGTGTTTCTTATGTGAATGAGCTAGCTAGCCTGAGAAGGTTGGTGAAGGGTCTTTTTATAGGCAAAGGGTTAGGCTTGACAAGGAAAGGGATTTGTGTATTTAAAAAGGATATGATTTGATTTGTTGGACAAGGAAAGCAAGGATTTGATTGGCTTGGATTAGGGAGGTTGAATATTTAGTTTATGTTGATTAGGCATACAATATTTTATGTTTGGGAATAATATATTGGTTGATTGATTTTAACTTGGTATGATTATATTTGATTGGTTTAGATTAGGCATTTAGTTTGTTGATTGATTTTAATTAGGCATGCAATTTCTTTAATTTGTGTAAGTATTTTATTTAATTTGGTATGTGATTTTTAGATTTGTTTTGATTTCACCATGTGTTAAATATGTGTTTTAAGTGGGCTTGGGCGTGTGGGCCAAGGTTTGGGCGAATTGGGCTTAATGTGAGGCTAGCAGCAAAACAGAATTACCGACACCGTTGAACGCATCATCGAACGCAGCACGAACGCCCGCAATCTGTTTGACGTTCGAACGTATACACGAACGTAGCACCAACGAAAACAGTGAACCTTGTTTATTCTGAATTCCCCTTCCGATGTCCGTTTTCCGTGACCTCCGTGACTTAAAAGGTAGTGTCTCCAAAATGAGACTCATCATAGGGACTTATGCGTAAAAATGCAGTGCCTACAGTCGCCCCCACTTTGATGGGACTTGTGTAATGTGCAACAGTGACAATCCTATCAAAGTTATGCAATGCATTTTCACTTACCTGGCTCGCCAGCTGCCACTTGACTTACCATGTGTTGAGTTGAGTACTGCGGCGGACCTCGATCCTGGGACGCGTCCCAATAATTGTAAGTGACAACGGGGGCACCTCGGCCCTGGGCACCTCGACCCAACACCGCTGACTATAAGGACCTCGCCCTAGAACTGATGATGTAGTGGGCACCTCGACCCTGGGCACCTCGACCCTGGGCACCTCGACCCAACACCGCTGACCATAGGGACCTCGCCCTAGAACTGATGATGTAGTGGGCACCTCGACCCTGGGCACCTCGACCCGGAACTACAATGGACAACGGGGGCACCTCGACCCAACACCGCTGACTATAGGGACTTCGCCCTCGAACTGATGATGTGTCTCCATACCTGGAGATGACATGATATGGGCCTCGCCCCTTGGGACTCATCCCGAAAACTGAAATTGCTTTGGCGTTGCTTGGCTCATTCCTGCCGCTTTCTCCTTTCTTTGAACTTGCGAGCACAAAACAGAAACAAACACAAAGGTATGCAATGCATTTTCACTTACCTAGCTCGGCTGCCGCCTCAGGTTGAGTTGGATGGTGAGGTGCTGCGACCCCTGGTTCATTCTCGAACCGTGCTTCCATTCTTGGAGTGCCACTCTCGGCCTGTTCATTCCTGAACTGTACTTCCATTCCTGGAGTGCCATTCCCGGCTTGTTCATTCTTGAACTCTGCTCTATTCTCGGATTTCCGTTCCCGGCTTGTTCATTCCTGAACTGTGTTGAGATGAGGCTTTATTCCTCCCGAGCTTTATTCCCGAACTGTTGAGATGAGGCTTTATTTCTGTACTGAGCTTTATTCCTGAACTGCTGACTGTGTAGAGATAGGGCTTCATTCCATGATTGTTTGGACTGTGGGCTTTATTCCCGAACTGTATTGAGATGAGGCCATATTCCCCTGTACTTTGTTCCCGAACTGTTGCGATGAGGCTTTATTCCTCCCGAGCTTTATTCTCGAACTGTTGAGATGAGGCTTTATTCCTCCCGAGCTTTATTCCCGAACTGTTGAGATGAGGCTTTATTCCTCCCGAGCTTTATTCTCGAATTGTGTTGACATGAGGCTTTCTTCCCCTTGAGCTTTGTTCTCAAACTATACTGACATGAGGCTTTATTCCTCCCGAGCTTTGTTCTCTGATCTGAGTTGACTGTGTGGCTTTGTTCTTGAACTGTATTGAATGCAGGCCTTCTTCCTGAACTGAACTGAATGTAGGCTTTCTTCCTGAACTGCACTGAGTGTGGGCTTTATTCCCGAACTGAACTGGCATGAGGCTTTCTTCCCCTTGAGCTTTGTTCTCAAATTATACTGACATGAGGCTTTCCCCCTTGAGCTTTGTTCTCAAACTATACTGTCATGAGGCTTTCTTCCCCTTGAGCTTTGTTCTCAAACTTATACTGACATGAGGCTTTCTTCCCCTTGAGCTTTGTTCTCAAACTTATACTGACATGAGGCTTTTATTCCCTTGGGCTTTGTTCCCTGACTGTGTTAACTGTGGGCTTTGTCCCCGAACTGTTACTGTAAGTTGTCCATTCCTGAACTGTTATCGGGAGGTGGTTCATTCCCGAACCGTGCTTCCATTCTTGGAGTGCCATTCTCGGCCTGTCCATTCTTGAAATCTGCTCCATTCTTGGATTGCCATTCTCGGCTTGTTCATTCTTGAACTGTCCATTCCCGGACTATATCTCCATTCTCGGAGTGCCATTCTCGGCATGCTCATTCTTGAGCTGTCCATTCCCGGACTATATCTCCATTCTCGGAGTGTCATTCTCGGCGTGCTCGTTCTCGAGCTGTCCATTCCCGGACTATATCTCCATTCTCGGAGTGCCATTCTCGGCGTGCTCGTTCTCGAGCTGTCCATTCCCGGACTATATCTCCATTCCCGGAGTGCCATTCCAGCGTGCTCATTCCGAGCGTGCTCATTCCCGAGCTGTCCATTCTCGGACTGTAATGATCTGATGTAATATGGGCCTCGCCCTAGAATGCCATTCTCGGCAGAAACTGAAACTGATGTGATATGGGCCTCGCCCCCAGAATGCCATCCTCGGCCGAAACTGATCTAATCTCAATATTGCTTCGACCCTGGGACTCATTCCCAAACTGTGTTTGATGTGGGCCTCGACCCTGGGACTCATCCCCAAAACTGATGTTGAAGTGGGCCTCGGCCCCAACTGCTACTGACATGGGCCTCGCCCCCCAGATTGATGCTGATGTGGGTCTCAACCCTCGGATTCATTCCAAAATTCTACTGATGCGGGCCTCGGCCCTGGGATTCATTCCAAAATTCTGCTGATGTGGGCCTCGGCCCTGGGATCCATTCCAAAATTCTGCTGATGCGGGCCTCGGCCCTGGGATCCATTCCAAAATTCTGCTGATGTGGGCCTTGGCTGCAGAATGATGTGGGCTTCGCCCTAAACTGATATTGATATGGGCCTCGCCCCCAGACTGATACAGCTGATATGGGCCTCGCCCCAAGACTGATACTGATACGGGCCTCGCCCCAAGACTGATACTGATACGGGCCTCGCCCCAAGACTGATACTGCTGATATGGGCCTCGCCCCCAGACTGATACTACTGATATGAGCCTCGCCCTAAGGCTGATACTGATACGGGCCTCGCCCCCAGACTGATACGGTACTGTCGATGTTCCTGATTGGTTTGTCTTTTGACGCTTTCTTTTTTCTTTTGAAACCTTTTATTACAAAACAGAACAAACACAAAAAGGATGCAAATATGTTACGTGTATGCATGCATGCATGATTGGGTTTCCTATCCCGTTGGGCTAGGTCTTCTGCCAGTACTCTTGGTGGCTGCTCGGTCTTTTGACAAGTCTGTCCTCTTCCCTAACCCAACGGGAGTCTATGATGGCTTTTGGAACACAAGGGTTAGCATGATGTATGTATGCATGAGGTGCATGAGATGCATATGATACAAGGAATATATCAACTCATTAAAATTTTCACACAAATCGGCCCATCATCATTTCAGAAGCTTTTGGGCTAACTGTCATAGGAGTGAACTCGTCCCAGTTTAAATGGCCCAACAAGTTCATATCTTATGGCAAGGAGCCCAACTAAATCCAAATGATAATACTCCGAACACAAGCACAAGGTGGCCCATCAACACTTAGACGCCTTTGGCCCAATAGTCATGGGATACATTCTTGTCCCAGTTTAAATGGCCCAACAAGTCCATATCCCATGACAAATGGTCCAAATGGATCCAAACGATAATGTTCCCAAACACAAGCATAGGAGGGAGATAATACAAACATAACATAATAATTTTCACATAATGGCCCATCAACATTTCAGAAGCCTTGGGCCTAATAGTCATACAATACGAACTTGCCCCAGTTTAAATGGCCCAACAAGCCCGCATTTCTGATAATAGTCCAACTGCATCCAAATGAGGATGGTCCATAAGCACATTCTCAAGGAAATAATTGTTACTTTAACCATACAAACCGGTCTATGGGTGGATTTGCAAGAGTATGGACAAAGGCTCTCACCGGCGAAGGATAGCCCACAACTAGGTCTCCCCACTCAAGGGTTCAGGCGACCAAGTGAGCGTATCCCTTTTTATACACTAAGGTACGTGCCAATGAGCTATGGTGTATGACGGACTGTCAAATGGATTTCCCGTTGTAGATTCCCCAGAGGGAAGGTGGAGCGAGGCTCACTTAAATACCCAAGCCTCTTAGGCTCTTATCGCTTGGTGTCAGGAATAAACAACGAGTCCTCCAAATTAGTCCATCACAAAGGCTACGAGTAGATGGTCATGTAGGTATCCTCACAGCTTTTCCTTCTAGAAAGGTAGTGAGTGAAGGAAGACACCAAACCATTACCTAGCCTCAAAGTGCCCTTGATTAAACCCTCACTTATCCACTATAGACATGGCCAATTAAAACATAAATCCATTCATTACAAGACAATATTTCGAGGCCAGTTCTCATATCCCCAGTGGAGTCGCCAGACTGTAGGACAACAGGACATGGGCGACGCCGTTCCTAGGCTCGCGGCACTAGTTGGGAGATACTAAATAATATGGAGTCGCCACCCGGTGTGAACCGGGACAAAGATTTAAGGCCGCACTCACCCCTCGCAAGGGAAGACCTCAAACCATTGGTTCGTTCGGAATGGTCCCTTACTCATGTCAGTTGTAATGAAAGGATTTATGTAATAATTTAATTAAGCTTAAGTAACATTTATTTCCAAAATATCATGCTTCTAGATTCATGTACATACATCAACAAGTTCATCACAACATGCAACATCACATGGCAATCTCATGAACATATTTCAATCCTATGATATGGAAAAATAAGAACAACCTAATCATGCTTGAGTACTATCTCATGAACCTATTAACCAAATAACCTGCTAACAGCCTAATCATGCTTGAATACAATCCCAATAACACATGGAATGGATAAATGCAGGAATACAAATAATACGGTTGGCTATATAACACAAGAAAGATCAATCAAGAGGCAATTATGCATGAATATGATAAGACAGACTCAGTTCAGTGTGTGCGCGTTCGTGTAGCGTTCGTAAACACGTTCGAACGGTAAACAGAAGGTTCGCGTTCGTGTGTAGCGTCCGAGAACGCGTTCGAACGAAACCAGACCTGATACATTATGAAACTAAGAAAGTGCGTGTGCGTTCGTGTAGCGTTCGTAAACTCGTTCGAACGGTAAACAGAATGTTCGCGTTCGTATGGCGTTTGATAATGCATTCGAACGGAAATGAATCAGAATGCTCTCGTTCGTGTGGCATTTGTGAACGCGTTCGAACGGAAATGAAACAGAATGCTCACGTTCGTATGGCGTTCGTGAACGCGTTCGAACAGAAATAAGACCTGATGCATGACAAGGCAAAATACATGCGCGTTCGAGTTGCGTTCGTAAACGCGTTCGAACGGGAACATATCTGATGCATGAAATGGGACGCAATACATAAACGATAAAATAAAGGGGCGCGGCGAAGTACTGCCGTAAAGGTGGCCTTTTGGGGCTCTTGATCTCTCAAAGAGAGGACCTTTAGACCAACATACTAAGCCCATGCGCTCGACTGAATCATGCATACATAGAATGAAAAGCAATAATACTAAACATAGTGTGCCCGATTGAACGTATCTTGTATCCAACCGAACACACATCAACCGGCGCGGCAAAGCCTCGTGGTAAAAGGCTTTAGCCCCTCCCCATAGAGGATCTCACATCACACTTACTAAGCCCATGCACTCGGTTGAATCATGCATACGAAAATAAAGACAATCATATCAAACTAAGTATGTCCGATTGAACGTATTTCGCATTCAACCGAACACACATTAATCGGTACGGCCATAGCATCGTGGTGAAGGATTTAAACCCTCCAATTAGGGAACCTTTCATCGCACTTACTAAGCCCATGCACTCGATCGTATCATACGGGAATAAACAACATGCAGAATTTAAATGACAAGAATTAAATAAACCAAAGCAACAAAAAACAAGAGAAGGTGCCGTTTACTCAAGTGGTACGTGAAGTTGTGTCCCAAGTACAGACCGCACTACCGTCCATTCGGATTCGGCTACGGAATTTACGTCTGGGTTTCCATCCTATATACCACAAGAGACAACACTCTTCCATTCATCCAATACCCACAACACGCATCCATAAACGACTCTCATGTGAATACAATTCAATAATAAAAGAAACGAATATAAACTAATGAAAAAGTGCCCTCAGGTCTAACCTTTTAAGTCGTCTCTCGGACTCGCGTTTCACGAAGATCGGAAGGGGGTAAAGCTCCGCAACTCTTCTGGTTCACTGGTTCACTGCTCTCGTTCGTTGTCTTACTGTTTTGGGTCGTCGTCCTCTGTCTTTTGCTGCTGTTTTGACTCCGATTTACCGCCGCTACTACTGTTTTGCTGCTGTATTTTAGTTACTGTGTTGGGATGTTTTGGCTACTGTTTTGGGTGTTATTTTCGGTGGTGTTATGGTGTGGTCGGGGGCTGTTTTATGTGTGTGTCTAGGGCTGCTTGGGATGTGTTTTTCGGTGAGGTGAGGGGGGAGTGTGTCTATGAGCTTGGGTGTTTCTTATGTGAATGAGCTAGCTAGCCTTGAGAGGTTGGTGAAGGGTTCTTTTTATAGGCAAAGGGTTAGGCTTGACAAGGAAAGGGATTTGTGTATTTAAAAAGGGATATGATTTGGTGTTGGACAAGGAAAGCAAGGGATTTGATTGGCTTGGATTATGGAGGTTGAATATTAGTTTATGTTGATTAGGCATACAATATTTTATGTTTGGGAATAATATATTGGTTGATTGATTTTAACTTGGTATGATTATATTTGATTGCTTTAGATTAGGCATTTAGTTTGTTGATTGATTTTAATTAGGCATGCAATTTCTTTAATTTGTGTAAGTATTTTATTTAATTTGGTATGTGATTTTTAGATTGTTTTGATTTCACCATGTGTTAAATATGTGTTTTAAGTGGGCTTGGGCGTGTGGGCCAAGGTTTGGCGAATGGGCTTAATGTGAGGCTAGCAGCAAAACCAGAATTACCGACACCGTTCGAACGCATCATCGAACGCAGCACGAACGCCCGCAATCTGTTTGACGTTCGAACGTATACACGAACGTAGCACCAACGAAAACAGTGAACCTTGTTTATTCTGAATTCCCCTTCCGATATCCGTTTTCCGTGACCTCCGTGACTTAAAAGGTAGTGTCTCCAAAATGAGACTCATCATAGGGACTTATGCGTAAAAATGCAGTGCCTACAGATACCTTTTACGTTAAAAGCTAGCTTTATACGTTGGTATATGTTGCCATCCATGTAGTCTTCCTTGAAGACTTATACAGTACCAATAGGCACAATGCCTACGTACATCAACTAGTATCCAAACTTGTTGTTATACATGGAATCATTTCGGATGCATGACACACTTTGTATAATAGGGAGTCGATACCTTATATCACTTCTCATACGTAGTCAGTCGGTATTCCTCAATAAGATTGACATCTTTATGAGGTGAGATCAGAAACCCATAACCCAGGTTGTTTTCTGATTCTCTCCGACTTACTCGGTTCTTGTGTATTCGAAGATTAATAGTATAGTTTCGTCCTTGATGAACTATTAGTGTTCCATTAGGAATCGGTGCCTGGAATAGTATTACTCTAATTTCATCGAGTTTTACTATCCTCCCACTTACCACTGCATATAGGTATTCCTCTTAGGAAAACCGCATGGTGAGCAACAATCAAATTGTTCTCTAGTGAGATGTATAAGTACTATACATCGGTATCCCTATGATGACCTACAATTGGCACTTATCCAATTTGGGTTTTAGTTTGGTATCATCCAAACATATGCTTAGCATACCCAAATGTGCAGGAATGAGAAATCTGGTTTCTTTCCTGTTCATATCTAATATGAAATCTGTCAAACAGATTTTTATGGAACCTTATTCAAAATAAGTTCTGCACTGTTTATACTTATCCGTTGAAGGAAATGGTAGCTCAGGGCGACTCATGATTAACCTTATCATGTCCAACAAAATTCGGTTACTCAGTTCGGACACACCGTCAACTTGACGTGTTCCGGGAGGAGTCCTTATTGAAAGAATACTATACACTTTCAAGTACATTAGAAACTTATTGCTTAATTATTTTCATCATGGTCTAACCGTGACGGTATAATACTTTAGCCGATCTGTTTGTCTATTTCGTGTCGAAAATTCTAAAAGTTTCCGATTTGTGTTCCTAAAGAAACACATAACCATAACGCGATGCCACATCCGTAAAGGTCACAAAATATTCATATTCACATCTAGCCTAGCAAGACATGGGCCCACTTGCTTCACTATGAACTAGGGCTAACAGATTGGTGGCATTTACACTTTTACCAAGTAAAAGTGTTTTTAGGCGCTTTGTCCTGTAAACTAGAATCGTAGATTTTATTTGATTGGAATCAAAACAGTCTTAGTACCCACTCTTCAAAAGTGTGGATATACGATTCTTTTTTAGATTGTGTCCCAGACATCAATGCCACAATTAAGTCTCTTATGATCAAATCAGTTTGAGCTATTTGTTTGTCATTATATACGTCTGAGATTTATTTATATTTAAAATATAAATGGTGTTATTCACATCTAATGTGTATATCTCAATATCATGTTTATATAATGAAACACTTTAGTGTTCTAGAATATAAAGGTTCACCCGCATATAGTCAAACACTGATATAGAGATAATGTATCTAGTCAAACTAGTTACATTATAACAGTTTCCAAATTTAGGTACACACCCGAGGGTAGTTTCTAAACTTAGGTATCTACGGTTAAAACAGCGACTTTCGTCCCGTTTCTAATTCGCAGATTTATCTCAATTGAAGTCAGTATCTTGTTCATAACAGATTCTGAACATCAATACCTATGTTTTATGTACCACACTAAGTATTTAAAATCCAATTTTAATACTAGTAGTGAACATAATTATGACAAACATATTTGAAGTCAGAGCCTTGCTCATTCTTCAATTCCTTCATGTCTGCTTTGTCCAAACGGCAGTCACGCTTCCGCGATCCCGTTTGCCACAATTTAGGCAGACATTTTGGGATATGTCATTTATCTTCCTAAAAGATTATAATGATTTTGCTTTTGCCCTTTTCAACACTCCAGAAGCCTTTGGCCAAGCCTCGAGTTTCTAGAATATCGAAGTAAGGTGCGCCTTGCGCTACTTGCCATATTGCAAACTTTGACTTTGTCTCCTTGAGAATAGTCATTAACCCTCAAAGAGTTATTAATTGCAATTTAGTACTTCTAAGATCTATAAAGATCTATGAAGATCCTTCAATTTCTTATCATACTTTAAGGATATAATCCTTAGTTCTGATTCAGAAATTAAGGAGTCTACTGCGACAAGCTTAATGGATTAAGCACTAAAGTTATCATCACATAAATCTTCCAAAGATTATGCTCTACTATTTGCTTAACTCCGGGCTTAGGCCTAATATGTTATTTTATCAAATAAAGTAAATTATTAGTTTCCAGGACCATCCTGAAATTATATTCCCAATTTGAAAATTAAACAATTTAAATACATTTTCCCTAAGATTAGGTTTTAAATGTCAATCTTTCAATTTCTATCTTGATTCTAATAGTCCAACTATTTAATCAACGATTTAGGTACTATTAAGTATAATGATTATTATAGTCCAACTATATTAATCAAATATACTTTAATAGATTAAAATCAATTATATTGATTACTATAATCCAATTATAAAATCAATTATAAATGAATAGTTTGAATATAGTCCAACTATTAATTAAAACAACAATTTAAATATTAGTCCAACTAACATTTAATTTATTTGACGAATGATATTTTTTTGAGCGTGTATGGCAAGTAATTAAACGAATATTGCAAATTCAATTCTTGCCTCCCACTATTTTTCGGCGAGCCTCTAACCATATGTCGAGTACTCGGGAAACCGTGTTTCCTAGCGGGCTAGGATCCCGTTAAATATCACACAATCTTGACTTTGGCCAACAGATTGTATGATAATTAACTAGGTAGATCTCTAAGATCGATTGGATCCAATCCAATTCCTAGATCCAGTAGGGGGACATCCAAGTCCGAAACATATATATTATATATGCCAATATATCCAATATATTACCTAACCCTTTTCCTCTGAATCAACTAAGCATTGGCTTTGGCACAACAAACTTAGTGATCCCAGTTAAGCGCGACCCATTGACCATGGAAAGCTTCGTAATCAATGTCGATGGATAAGTAGTGGTCTTGACTTTGGCCAACAAACCAAAACTTGGACAAGACACCAATATGGAACAAAGCTCTCGTGATTCAAACACATCCTCGACGGACACAGGCCTTGACTTTGGCCAACAAGCCATGCCAGTCTTGGATCTTGAGTAAGAATCACTCAATGGAAGGAAAAACGCTTAATATTTTGTGAGGGTTTTTCGCGTGCAAATTGGCAACCAATTATTATCTTTGTTAAGGTCTCATCATCATACACCCTTAAACATGCATTCTAAACACATAATAAAGCGCATATGAATAAAATAATAATGATATGCGGATGGATACTTTACACATTGATCCTAGATCAAATCTCTCCATTTCTCTCTCCCGCTAGCACAAGTATTTGCTTCTACCCGTTACACTACACTTCTAAAGAAACCTCATTTACATTGAGGGGAATAGGTGAGAAAAGAATACAAAGAATAATGAGGTAATAAGGCTGGACACGCAGGTCCAATTAATAAATTCCAAATTTATTACAACAATTTCTAAAATTGCCCCATCTATCTAATATCCATCTGATATACATTATTCATGCATCACAACCATGTATTCACACAAGCATGTTATCATCAATCTAATCAAATTAATTAATCTGATAATTAGTGACCATCCAATGTTCAAACAACGATTTGATTTTGTGCGAGTCAAACTCGTTTTGCGAATAAGTACTCAAAGTAAGAATTCTCGAATTAAATTAAACTACAAAATTAAATCCAATTTAATATGTATTTAATTATAATCCACTATTTAATTCTAAATTAAATACTACACTTTATTTAATAAACCTTTATGATTTAAATTCCAAATTTAATCGTTACGGATCTCAAAGCCCGATTAACGTCCAACGTCAATTTAATTAAAGTCCAATGGGCTTTTAATTAATTTCTTAAGGGGTGACTTTTGGTCCCTCGGGTCGAACCCAATAACCAAGTCCAATCCGGGAGTTACCTCATAAGCCTAGAAATCAATTTTGGCCCATTAGGCCCAATTAAACTTTAAAGGTCCATTAGTCGCATTTGGGCTTTATGGAAGCGGTTTTAAGCCTAATTGGATCCAACCAATTTTACCTAAACCCAACTTGATACAACCAAGCCCAATAAGCCCAATAACCAACATAACAAGCCCAAATCCAATTTAAGGCCCAACATAATTAAATTACAAAATTCCAAATTCCTAATTTAATTACATAAGTGTATTACACAATTAATTACCCAATTAACATTTCTAAAAATCAATTAGCCTAATTAATCATGCTTATCATCATTAAATCACGTCCAACACAATTTAACAAAAATCAAACCCATTCATGCTTCTATTGTTCTTGGCAATTTGGGCAATTTGTGTCCGATTCGGTTTCAATCCAATTAAATCCACAATCGACATTAAATCAACATTCCCGAATGATTCCAACTCATCCAATGAATCAAAATCAAAAAATTCCAAGACAATATTTTCGGCCAAGCCTAATATTTTGGGGAAAAATGTTCCAAACACAATTTATTGAAATTGATCCAATCAATCTTCAATTCAACATCAATTAAGCATTCTAAATCATCCAATTTCATTAATTCATGCTCAAAATCAATTTATCCAATTTTAAGCCCTAAAATATTTTCATGCTTAACCTTGCTCTTGATACCATTGTTGGTCCTATTAAGCATCCCAAGATCATTTCAAGCATTGAAAATAAGTGCGAATAAAACGAGGGAGTTGCGGAATACTCACATCGATCGGTTGAGCAACGCGCGAGGCAACAAAAATTGATTTCTGCTCACTGGACTACTCACGACAGTGGCTATTTTTGGCCTCCATGGATTCGGCTTCAAGCTTCAAGAATCAAGCTCCAAGCTTCGCGAAATGATTCCAAGCTCATGGGTGGACTTCCCTATCACATTTGCATAACTTCGTAGTGTGCTAGAACTCTTGATTTTGCCACAAAATCATGACCTTTGGCTTCCCATTGCTCTCGTTTTCTGGGCAGAAAACAAAAGCATGAACAGCCCACCATGGGTGTGAGAGGAGAGAAGAGAGGAGAGTGAGAGAGATGGTGTTGGTTGGTGAGAAAAGTGTATCAAATACACTTAATCAATTTCCAAAATTAATTACTTCTTCTCTCTTTCCAAAAGTCAAGCCTTTAAGGCTCCAACCACCAACATCAACTCCATCAATCAATGAATAGTGACTGGCGTCAATCACTCGAAGTGAAAGACATCTATCACTTGAATGACGGATGATGTGACGCTAGATGCGACTAGTGATTTGACGCTTGATGTGATTTGTGTGCCGCACTCAAATTCGAAATGTGAATGCGCTTCAAACAATCCCGGGCTCTGGTTCGCTAATTCCAAATTAACGAATTTTCTGTTGCGACGTAATTAAATTTAATTTAATAAAATAATCATGTCTAGCATAATTACTATTCATGTCGCTAACGAATTAATTCTAAATTAACTCGATCGCCCGAATTAAAATCTAATTTTAATTCCGCGTCGAAATCCAATTTCGTTAATATATCGAATATATTAATTTATCGATTAATTCAAAATTAATCGTTATCTCTCTTTAAATGATATTTTATCCCAGATAAAATATCTCCGTAATTAATCCCAGATTAATTTTCTCTCTCATCTAATTAATCCCAGATTAATTAAAGGTGCGAGTCATACGTAATCGGTGAATCTTTGGAAGCGACCCATGAGATCCCCAGATATATTGGCAGTAAATTCAGTCGTCGGACTATCCGAACACGTAAGTACCTCGTACTACGTTTATACCGATTTACAAGACAAGGTTGGCTTCTAGCAAAGCGCCATGCCTATCCAATTCTCCAGAAATATCCTTACAGGAATAAAGGATCTATATCAGGCGTAGTATAAGTAGTATTGCGTATTTCGATCGAGTATCGGATGATCACATGCAAGGCTTGGGATGGTACAGTGTCTGCCCCGTATGAAGCATATATCAGATGACGAGCAACTAGTCTCTTTAATATCGGATAATCATGACCAAGTCATATTATCTCGACGGTTGGAACCTTTTTAGAGAACCAGTTCTGTATCCTTACGCGATCATCATCTCCATATGACTGGAGTGACACTTCTGTCTTGACATCACACCCAACACACTACGATTCTCGATATATCCAGAAGAGGCGTACATAGATACCGGTTAAAGCCCTGGACGACCAAAGCCAAAATATATTGATTGTCGTAAGAATTAGCGGTGCAAGTCTCAGGATAAGACCAAATACACCTACCCTGATTTCGGACTTCCATAGACACATAGTCATACTACCAATGGAATTCCGATGGGGTCTATCCAGAGTGAAGCTGTTTCCCGTACCATCGGTAAACACAACCTCCTATTACACTTGCATGAGTATCATATACCCAAATATATGAGAACTATGCCATTGTGCCCTCACAACGCGCACAAGTGTAATACTAGTCTTTTACGTATTTATCGATGTCCAATCTCGATAATACTCTGACTATGGATATTTAATGATTTATCCTTCGGGACTGATACTGTCTCATATCATTCTCAATCCAGGAACAAATCATAAGGACCTCCTATCATTTATATATCTTGGTGATCTAATCACAAATGATAAGAGTGCAATCTCCTTTGTCACATAGTTAATTTGTACAACAACACCATGATCTGTACAAATAGTGACGCTATGGGTCATAATTGTCCAACACCCAACTCCAGAACCAAGGAATCTTCCAAATACACCAATCTGACCAAGCCATGCAATAAACCACAACTTCAAGTTAACTTGGCCCAACAAAAAGAGCTCATTTTGGATCACATTAGTAAAACTCTGATGTTTTTCTGTAAAAGTTTATTCTCATGAAAACTATTTTATAAAAATTATCATTTCTGAAAACTGCATCTCTGAAAACTGTTTCTAAAAAAATATGTCATTGGAATCTGTCTTTGAAAAACCTGACGCATTGGGGTGTTACGTATCGCCGTCCCCCCATACGCCTAACTAGTGGTCTTGGGGTGTTATGTATCGTCGTCCCCCAAGTCATTGAACTAGAGCCAGGAGTGAGGATCTATGCTACTACCTGACCGTGAACTAGGATCTAGGGGCATCTGTTATCCCTAGTCCTAAACTAGGATCTGGAGCCGTTACGTATTGTCGTAAAACTAAATTGAAGTCTGGAAACTCGTTAAAACTAAATTGAAGTCTGGAAACTCGTTAAAACTCTTTACAAAACTTTTACATCTCGCGTACTGAAAACGTGTTCTACTAGGAGATATACTTAACTATGAAAATATAACGACAACTTGTGATAACTTTTCATGCTGATACTAGCTTGCTATCTAGAAATCCGAATTATGCATACTTTCAGAAAATCCATTTATATACGTGCTCTTTTACGAATCTCATTGACAGTACCTCTGAAAGCTTTCATTTCATACTTTCTAAGACTCCATAACTATGGTTACATATTCCTACGAGTCTGAAATCTACACTCATATCTATATGCATATATAAGTATACAATCAGCTATCATGCCTTGTCTACCTAAGGCAAGATCACAGTGAGGTACTTACCTGGGGTCCATGCTATTCTTTCTCTCTCTTTCTCCATCGAGATTTCGAGGCCATATACAGACTCCAAACGATCCCACGAACGCGATGGAATTGACGAAATTCCGATCAGAGTTACTATTCACCATAGGTCACTATTCATCCAAATCTTCCTTCCTCGTTTTCCATGTAACCGAGCATGGATCGGAAAAATCATCACTGCCACCTTGTAGTACTCTATGAGGGCTTCAATTTGGCGGGTGGCTCGAGTCATGAGCCGAGATCGGAACATCCATGTGTGTGATTTTCTCTCTTCAGCGGCTGTTTCTGGTGACCTGGGGCTGCCGCCAGCTACCACAAGGTGGAGGGGTGGCCTGCGCACCCCTCTGGCTAGTCACGCTGGCCGGTAGGCTGCTGGCGTGACCAGTTTCTCCAAGAACACATTTTTGGGGTGGGGGGTCGAATTGAGAGGTTTTGTTTCTTTTGCCCATTTTTGTGATTTCTGGAAAATTTCGGATATTTATAGAAAATTTTTTGAAATTTACAATCTGACCCCCGAAAATTACAATCAGGCACTTATCACGGGCTTTCATGGAAATTTATATTGTTGAAGCCCTTCTGTTATAAATTTCGAAAATTGTTCAACATGAAAGTTGTTCATCTCGGAAGAACGAGTCTGATGGTTCAGAAAGTAGCTCGATCGGAGTTCGTTTGCTATCTTTATAGCCGAAATAAGAAACTTTTACGCGTATAATAATAAAATCACAAATCGCGTAACCGGTTCTCGAAATCACTTGTTTTCCAACGCAATGAAACATCATTTAAAAGATTCTAATCTATTTTCCAATACATAGAGCCTTATTTTCGAATATCAATCAATAAAAAATTTCAAACTTCGATTCGGAAAGTTTTTAGAACCGTTCCGAAAATATTCGGAATATTACAAGTACGGCCAATGAGAAGACCCATTGTTACTTGCTAGCAGGTATGTCTGATGTTCTTGCTGCAAAGCATGAACAATGGCTATAACATCAATGATTATAAAATCATTGCAAGACATATCCAGGTACCTTTCAGAGTGGTAATGTCATGGGGCCTTAGTCTCAGTGATGACCACGAAGATGAAGGAAAAGATATCCATCCAAAAGAACGTCTTGAGGATACTGACTCACTTCAATGCGGCTTCCTCATAGCTATGTGACCATTATAATGGGACCTCTTTTGAAGAGTTTCGTACAGATTGAGAGCAACTATGTTATGAACATGTTGATTTTCACTCTTATAAAATTGCTCAATGAGCTCACCCCTTTGGAGTCCATACTAATGGATCCTCGTAAGCCTAGTGGGGAGGCAAGTGTTTCCGAGTCTTTCAAAACTGCAAAGAAAAGAAAGAAATATTATGAAGACGAAATGTACAACTACTTGATATATGGAAAGACCTTGATAAATGTAACTTTACCATTAGAGTCAGGACAAGAGATGTTGTTTTAGTAAAAACAGTGGGAGTTATCAGTTTTCTATTTTCAAATAAAAGTTATTTGAATTTAAACAGAGTGTTGTTTATTCCTATTTTGTGGCAGAATTTTAATTTCTATTTCAAAACTATTACATGATGGTTCCCATTTTATTTAATAATAGTTATTATTTCAAAATGGATTACCAACATGCAAAGGAAAGAATGAGATAACTTGTATGTGTTAAGACTGTTAACACATAGCTCACTGCTGAACATTGAGATGTATAAGATTGAAAAACCCAAAACAAAATGGTAAAGGATTTCTCACGATAACACATATTTATGACATCTCAGACTTGGCCATATTAACCTTGATAAGATAAAGAGATTAGTAGAAAGTGAATTTTTAAGTCAATTAAATGATCGCAACTTACCAGTCTATGAGTTTAGTTTAGAAGGTAATATGACCAATAGACCTTTTATTGGAAAATGGATAAAAGCCAATTAATCACTAAGTGATTATGAATATTTTATTACATTTATTGACGATTATTCTAGATATGTACATGTTTACTTAATGCAACATAAATCATGTACCTTTGAAAAGGTCAAAAAGTATCATTCTAAGGTTGAAAACCAATTAGGTAAAGGAATTAAAATTCTACGATCAGATCATCAAGGAGAATACCTCAACAATAAATTTGAGTTATTAATTGAGTATGGGATGGTATCCCAACTCATAGCACCTGGAACACCACAGCCGAATGGTGTTGCAGAAATGAGAAATCAAAACCTACAATACATGATGAGATCAATGTTTATTTACAGTTCATTACCTAGTTCTTTTTAAAGGAATACATCGCAAACATCAATGTATATCTTTAACGTAGTTCCATCTAAGCCTATTCCTATGACACTTTTAGAGTTGTGGAGTGGTCGCAAAGCTAGTCTATAATATTTCTGCATATGGAGGTGTCCAGTGCATATGCTTAAGAATAAGACTACAAAGTTGGAGTCGCATTTAAGGTGTGCCTATTTGTAGGCTATCCTAAAGAGACTATATGTGGATTCTTTTATAGTCTAAGAAGAGAACAAAATGTCTGTATTTCTTGAAGATGACCATATGAGAGAATTCATACCTCGCAGTAAATTAGTACTCAATGAGTTACTTTCTGGTTAGACCAATGCATCATCAACAAAAGTTGTTGACAATTGTAATAACATAACCCTTTTGACATTTGAGCATTAGATGCAGTTATATCAGAAGAGTCTACCACCTAGACGTAATGGGAGGGTTGTGCGACAATCTAATCGCTATCTAGGGATTGGAGAGTAAAATTTGTCACCTCCAGTAATGATGTAGATGATCTATTGAAGAGCTATTGTAATGCAGTGGATGATCCTGATGAAAAATAATGGCTCAAAGCCATGAATCTCGAAATGGAGTTTGTGTACTCCAACTCAGTCTAGTATCTTATAGGTCAACCTGATGGGGGTAAAACCTATAGGTTGCAAGTGAATCTACAAGAAGAAGATATGAGTAGATGAGAAGTTTCAGACCTTCAGAGCTAGGTTATCGGCCAAAGGTTGGACCCAGAAAAAGAAAGTCGACTATGAGGAGACTTTCTCGCCAATATTCATGCTTAAATCTATTCACACTCTTCTATCTATTTCCACATATTATGGATATGAGATATGACAGTTGGACGTCAAGATAAAATTCTTAAATGGTAGTGTGGATGAGATCATTTGTATTACACAACCAGAGAGATTTGTTGCCTAAGGTCGAAAGCAAAAAGGTTTACAAGCTGTAAAGATCTATTTATGGACTGAAGCAAGCATCTTGATCTAGGAAAATAAGATTCGATGCGATGACCAAGTCTTATGATTTTGAGCAAAACGCTGATAAACCTTGTGTATACAAGCATGTCATTTGGGCTAAAATATTTTTTCTCGTATTATACGTCGATAATATTTTACTCATTGAGAATAATGTAAAAATATTATTGGACCTGAAAAATTGACTAGCTAATCAATTCCAAATGAAAGATTTGGGAGAGGCCAGTTATGTGCTTAGGATCCATATTACTCCGTATCACAAGAGATGAATGTTAGAAGTGTCTCATATATCCTATATCGATAAGGTTGTTGTGCGATTCTGGATGTAGAATTTCAAGAAAGACAATTCATTATTTTCGACATGGAATTCACTTGTCAAATGAACAGTTTCGTAAGATACCTCAAGCAGTTGAGGAAATGAGACATATATCACATGCCTCTATTGTTGAAAGTCTCATGTATGCTATGTTTTGCTATACACAAGACCGAACATCGGTATGGAGTGGGAGTAGTCAGTATTTTTCAGTCTAACCCAGGATTAGATCAGTGGGTAACTCTAAGTAACGTTCTTAAGTATCTTAAAAGTATGAGAGATTATATGCTTGTATAATCTAGAGAGGATATTATCCTTGGAGGATATATAGATTTTGATTTTCAGACGGATGTAGATAATGACAAATCAATATCCGAATTAGAATTCACCCTGGTTGGTGGAGCTATAGTATGGAGGAATATAATGAAATCTAACATTGAGAACTCCAACACAGAGGCTGAGTGTATATCAGCTTATGAAGCAACTAAGGAAGCAGTATGGCTCTGGAAATTCTTAGGAGATCTGGATGTTATTCAAGACAATGATAAAACACTCACACTTTATTGAGATAATAGTGGTGCAATGGTAAATTCCAAAGAACAAAGAAGCCACAAGAGAAAGAAGCATATATAGAAAAAAATATCATCTCTTGAAGGGGATGTTGCAAATAGCGTTCTGTAGAAAACATGGCTGATCTATTTAAAAAGTGAAGAACACAGAAATCGACGATGCTGTCCCGAGCTCACGGCCCGGTCGAGAGCTGGGAAATGATTTAAGGCCGCACTCACCCCTCGCAAGAGAAGACCTCAAACCGTTGGGTTCAGAATGGTCCCTTACTTATGCCAATTGTAATGAAAGGATTTATACGATAATATAACCAAGTCTCATACAACACATGCAAGATAATTTAAATAAACACACGAATTCGCACACCCACAAATGTATTGAACAATGAAGCGTAATAATGTAACTAACAACAACTATAAAGGCATTAATAACAAAAGCGAGCATATAATCTCATGAATCATATCAAATGAATAAATGCGGGAACATAAAAAATTAATAACGGTAAAAGCGTCGATAATGAAATGATATGGTTAATTATGTAATGCGAAGAAATGACTAAATAAGCAAATCTGCATGAAATACGAGGAAAATAAGTCAATCCACTGCATGCACGTTCTTAGATTGTTTGATAACGCGTTTGAACGGTAAACAAAATGCATGCGTTCGAGTAGCGTTCAGAAACGCGTTCGAACGAAAATGAGACAGAATGCATACGTTCATGTAGCGTCTGGAAACACGTTCAAATAGACCAAGGCAGAATGCATACGTTCGTGTAGCGTTTGATAACGCGTTCGAACGAGGTTACCAAAATGGTATTTGAAATGAAACAAACACATGCGTGAATAAACAAATACATAATATAGGACCTCGTATGCCCGATTGAACATATCTCACGTTCAATCGAACGTACTTCGTCCGGTGCGGAAAAACATTGTGGTAAAGGTAGCCTTTAGGCTTTTTATCCCTCAAATGGAGGACCTTTAATCCAACGTGATTAGCCCATGCGCACTAGATTACAACGCATGAATAAACTAATAAATGATATGGGACCTCGTTGTAGGCATTGAATTTTCGCAAGTGAAACCCGATGATGAGTCTCAGTTGGAGGCACTACCTTTTTAGCTAAGGATATTGCGGGAAACGGAGGTCGGAAGGGGAAATCCGAAATAAGTACGTCATCAAGTTCATTTCACAAGCTCACTGTCTTCGTTAGTGCTGCGTTCGTTGCTTCATTCGAACGTCAGGCAGATTGCGGACGTTCGTGTAGCGTTCGAATTGGCGTTCGAACGGCGTCGGTGTTTCTGGTTTTGCTGCTAGCCTCGCACCCCAGCCCAATTAGCTCCCCAAAGCCCATAAAACACATCCCAATTTAATTAAATTAAACATTAAATATTAAATAAAATATTTAAACCATTTACCAATTAAATAAAACATAAAATATAATCATACCTAATTAAGATAAATCAAATATATTAACTTCCTAACTAAACAAATCACATACTAAATTAAAAAGATGTCATGCCTAATTAAAATCAATCATAACAAATTAAAGATATTGACTTCCTATTCTAGCCAAGATTTGTCCCCCCTCAATCTTTGACTTTCCTTGCTCAACACCAAATCAAATCCTCATTTTAATGCCAAAATCCATTCCTTGTGAGACAAGGTGAAGCCCTAACCCTTCTCTATATAAACAACCCCTAACCAAAGCCATCCTCTCTTTCACACAATATCATTCACGGTAATAGCATAAAGAAGTAAAAACAATTTCTCTCCTACACCTCCTTCAATAACCGAAGCACACATATCTCTCAAATCACGCCTAAGACACTCCTCCAAGCCTTCTCTTGCACGCCCAAGAGACCTCCAAACTCTCTCATTACCGCATCCAGCCCATTCACAGTCCTTAAATCCACGCCAAAACAGCATCCACACATCACCAAAAAATTCCCCCCTAAAACAGCAGCCCCTATACTTCTCAGAATTGCCGCACAATACCCTCTCCAAACAGTTCAATCCGTAGCCCACTTACACAAATCGAAACTGACCCAAACCAATCCCTAAATCACGCCCAAACAGCAGTAATTTAACCCCTAAAACAGCAGCAAAATACACTTAAAACATTCCCTAAAAACCTTTAAGTAATAACATAAAAAACTGCATTCATAATCCTTAAAATAATCACACAAGACTGCACTAAAAACCCACAAAAAACTTGGAACAGTTCGTTGAAATGTAAAAATGGGTGGCCTGAGCAGTGAGCAGCAAAACAGAGGCAGAACAGGAGCAGAACGGAGTTCAAACCGCAAGCAAAACAGCAAAGCAGTGAGCTAGGACGCTAAACCAGTGAACCGGAGAAGTTGAGGAGCTGTACCCTTCCGACGTCCGTGAAACGCAAGCCTGAAAGTTGGCTAAAAGGTTAGACCTGAGGGTATCTTTCACACTCGCTTTTTGTACTATTTATTAAATATTGCTTGCGTGATTGTCATGTTGAAATGCATGTTGTGGCCCTTGAGTAGATAAATATGCATGAATTATGAGATGTTGTATATTGTGGCTGTGAAATAAAATGAGAGATGTGTCAACTCTCGCGGTATATCAGATGGAAACCCGGACATAAATTTCATAGCCGATTCCGAATGGACGGTAATATGATCTGTACTCGGGACACAACTCCACGTACCGCTCGAGTAAACGGCACCCTCTTTTGTTTTGTGTTGCTTTGGTTTATTTATTTTTCGTCACTTGAATTCTGCATGTTGCTTATTTATGCATGGTTCAATCAAGCGCATGGGCTTAGTAAGTGGAATGAAAGATCCCCTATGGGGAGGGGTTAAAGCCCTTTACCACGATGATTTGCCGCGCCGGTTGATGTGTGTTCGGTTGGATGTAAGATGTGTTCAATCGGGCATACTTAGTTTGATATGATCGTATTTATGTTTGTATGCATGATGCGATCGAGCGCATGGGCTTAGTAAGTGGAATGAAAGATCCCCTATGGGGAAGGGTTAAAGCCATTTACCACGATGCTTTGCCGCGCCGGTTGATGTGTGTTCGGTTGGATGTAAGATATGCCCAATCGGGCATACTTAGTTTGATATGATTGTCTTTATGTTTGTATGCATGATGCGATCGAGCGCATGGGCTTAGTAAGTGCGATGAGATGTCCTCTAATTGAAGAGGTTAAAATCCTTTACCACGATGTTTCACCGCGCCTCGCATTGTACTATTCGACATTTATGTATTGCGTCCCATTTCATGCATCAGGACTGTTCCCGTTCGAACGCGTTTACGAACGCAACTCGAACGCGCATGCATTTTGCCTTATCATGCATCAGGTCTCATTTCTGTTCGAACGCGTTCACAAACGCCATATGAATGTGAGCATTCTGTTTCATTTCCGTTCGAACGCGTTCACAAACGCCATACGAACGTGAGCATTCTGTTTCATTTCCGTTCGAACGCGTTTACGAACGCTACTCGAACGAGAACCTTCTGTTTACCATTCGAACGCGTCTACGAACGCTGTACAAAAGCCCACGGTAAACAGATCCTCTTGCATCACATTATGACATGTCCATCTTAGCACATAGTTACCTTTTTTTACGTTATGCATTTGTATTACCTCTCTAGTTGTCTATTTCCGTTATGCGCTTAAATATCTTTTCTTAATATGCATGCTAGTAAGAACGCTATTTGTTTGCGCTTCTGTGTCCACTAATGCGTTCATTAACTTGTATGCTTGCCGTATGATAATCCTTATGTATGAAAATTGAGACATAGATTACATGCAAATAGGCTGTATGCGAATTTGAATATATGTTACATATAAATTTAGATGAACTTGTTGATGTATGTATGTGAATTTAGAAGCATGATATTCTTAGAAATAAGTGGTACTTAAGCCTGATTAAGTTATTACATAAATCCTGTCATTATAAGTGGCATGAGTAAGGGACCATTCCGAACCCAACGGTTTGAGGTCTTCCCTTGCGAGGGGTGAGTGTGGCCTTAAATATTTGTCCTGGTTCACACCGGGTGGCAACTCCATTATTCTCCGGTTTAGTCCCCCGTGGCTATTCCGTACTCCCGACCGGGCCGCGAGCCCGGGACAGCATGCGTCGTCCAGTTTCTGTGTCACACACTCGTATGCCTGATTAAACATATCTCACGTTCAATCAAACGTACTTTGTCCGGCGCGGCAAAAAAACGTGGTAAAGGTAGCCTTTAGGCTTTTTATCCCTCAAATGGAGGACCTTTAATCTGACATGATTAGCCCATACGCACTAGATTACAATGCATAAATAAATAAACAAGGCAGTGCAATGCGGAAAATGAATAACGGAATAATAAAATGCAAACAATGAATGAATGCAAAATTAAACAACTAAATGAAACACGTGCTTGGAAGTTTCTCAGGCGGTACGTGGAGTTGTATCTCAAGTACAGACCGCACTACCGTCCATTCGGATTTGGCTACGGAATTTATGTCTGGGATTCCATCCGATATACCGCGAGAGATAGCCCAAAATCATTCATCCAATAACAGTAATACTCATGAACCATCAAGATGCACGCAAAGAAATAATAATAAACAACAGAAAAGATGAACGAAAATAAACAAAGGGTGCCCTCAGGTCTTACCTTTTAAGTCGCTTCTTGGAAGTGCGTTACATCGTCGTCGAAAGGGTTAATGCTCCGCAACTTTTCCGGTTCGCTGGTTCAATATTTTCCTTCGCTGTTTCTTTGTTTTGGGGTTGTTTTGCCGCTGTTTTGGGGTTGTTTCGGGGATTATTTTTGGGGTTATTTTGCTGCTGTTTTGGGGTTGTTTCGGGGACTATTTTTGGGGTTATTGTTCGGTGAGGAGATTGTTCACGTTGAACGTAGGCGCTGAGTGCGTGTAAGGTGTGTGTGCGTGACTTGGGTTTGTTTTGTCGGTAGGTGCGTGTATGAGGTGGGGTGAGAGGCCTGTGTGTTTATGGCTTAGCTGTGCGTTTTTTTTTTTTGTTAAGGCAGGGGCTTTGAACGTGGATTTTTTTTGTTTGACGTTGTTTTTGGTTGGAGGTTGGAGGGGCCGTTAATTTAGCTTAGGGTTTTGTTTGTTCGTTACTAGCTATGTATTTGTCGTGTGTGAGGTCTGTGGTGTGGTTATTTGGCTTAGGTTTTTTGTTGTTGCTTTCGTTTGATGGAAGGTTACTATTTTGACTTGGCTTTGTTATTTGATTCTTCGGTGGGGGCTGGTAGTTCTTGTGTATTTGTGTTTTTTCGAGTGGGTTTTAGGTTTCTTTGTTTTTGAGATTGTCGAGTGAGGTTGAAAGAGAGAGGATGAGGTAGTGATTTTATCCTTTGAGTTGGCCCCCCCGAGAGAGTGTTACTGACTAGGGTTTTTTTATAGAGAGATAGGAAGAGGGAGAGGGCGTGGGAGTGTGAAGAGAGAGGATTAGGGTTTGTTACTTTCATGCATGCCGAGAGAGGGAGCAGGTTCTTAGGGTTTGTTTTATTTTTTTTTTGGTTGTCGTCTAAGTGAGAGAGGATCTGAGAAGTGAGCCCCAGGGTTTGGTTTGTGTGTCTTTTTATAAGAGTGGGCTAGGGTTTCCTTGCATAGGATTTCAAGAAGGAAAGGAATCAAGTAATAAAGGGATATATTAAGTTATTAAGGGAAATAGATCATGTAATTTTGGTGGGGGTATATTTAATCAAATTATTTAGGAAAGAATTTGTGTATTTTTGGAGGGGAATATCTTTGATTTGGAAGGTGGTTGGATTTGATTGGATTTAAATCTTTGGTAATTAGGAAGGTGATTTATTTAGTTTAGGAAGGGGATTTATTTAATTAGGAAGGGAATTTGTTTTGATTTTAATTGGATTTGATTTAATTTAATTGGATTTAATTTAATTTGTGACATGTGTTTTAAATGTTTTAATTATTTTTGGATTGGGCTTGGGCGAAATGGGCTTTGGATGGGTGTAAGGGTTTTGGGCCGAGGCTTAATATTTTAAAATAGAGATTAATCGGGCGAACTTGAGGCCAATTAGCGAGTGAAATTTGATGATGTAATTATTTCATGAATTTTTTCCTTTCCGACATCCGTTTCCCGTGACTTACTCAACTTATCGCGTAGTGCCTCCATACGAGGCTCATCATTGGGCTTATATACAAAAATGCAGTGTCTACAGTCGCCCCCACTTTGATGGGCTTGTGCAGTGTGTGACAATGACAATCTTATCAAAGTCATGCATGCAATGTTTTACTTACCTGGCTCGCCAGCTGTTGCCGAACTTACCGGTTGTTCTGAGATGCTTTAAACTGAGTTGATCTGGTGGTGAGGTACTTCGACCCCTGGGCTTTATTCCCGAACCACCGAGTGAGCTGTTTTTGATTACTGGGTTTTGTTCCCAAACTGAATTAAATAGATGGCGAGGTGTTTTGACCTATGGGCTTTGTTCCCGAACTGTGTTGAGAGTGGGCTTTGTTCCATGGGCTTTGTTCCCGAACTATGTTGATTGTGGGCTTTGTTCCCGAACTGTGTAGAGAGTGGGCTTTGTTCCCGAACTGTGTTGAGAGTGGGCTTTGTTCCCTAATTGAGATGAAAGTGGGCTTTGTTCCCGAACTGTGTTGATTGTGGGCTTTATTCCCTGGGCTTTGTTCCCAAACTGTGTAGAGAGTGGGCTTTGTTCCCGAACTGAGATGAGAGTGGGCTTTTTTCCCTGGGCTTTATTCCCGAACTGTGTTGATTATGGGCTTTATTCCCTGGGCTTTGTTCCCGAACTGTGTAGAGAGTGGGCTTTGTTCCCGAACTGAGATGAGAGTGGGCTTTATTCCCTGGTCTTTGTTCCCGAACTGTGTTGATTGTGGGCTTTATTCCCTGAGCTTTGTTCCCGAACTTGTGTTGATTGTGGGCTTTATTCCCTGGGCTTTGTTCCCAAACTGTGTTGGATGTGGGCCTTATTCCCTAGGCTTTGATCCCGATTTTTTCCCGATCTGTGAGAATGTGGGCTTTATTCTCTGGGCTTTGTTCCCGATTTGAGTTTGTTTTTGCCATTTTTGTTCAAAACCTGCGAACAAAAACAAGACAAAAATTGTGTGCATGTGACGTGTATGCATGTATGCATGGATGTGTTTCTTATTCCGCTGGGTTAGGCCTTGTTGGTGCCTTTGGTGCCATTTGCCTACAAATGTCTTTGGTCGCCCCCTAAGCATGCTTACAACTTCCTTTTGCCAGTTCTCTTCTGGTGATTGCTCAATTCTCTTTTGTCTTCATGGCTTTAATTCTCGTTATATCCCTGTAGACACTGCATTTTTGCATATAAGTCCCTATGATGAGTCTCATTTGGAGACACTACCTTTTAAGTCACGGAAGTTGTGGGAAACGGACGTCGGAAGGGGAAATTCAGAATAAGTATGTCATCGGATTCATTTCACAAGTTTACTGTTTTCGTTCGTGCTGCGTTCGTTACCACATTCGAACGTCAAGCAGATTGCGGGCGTTCCTGTAGCGTTCGAATCGGCGCTCGAACGGTGTCGGAATTTCTGGTTTTGCTGCTAGCCTCACATCCAAGCCCAATCAACCCATCTCACCCAAGCCCAATCCAAAAAATAATTAAAACATTTAAAATACATGTCACAAATTAAATTAAATTAAATTAAAGCTAAACAAATTAAATTAAATTAAATCACCTACCAATTTTAATTGATCACATTCCTAATTTAAATATATCACTTCCTAAATTAAATAAACCACTGACCAAATTTAAATAATTCCCCACCAAAATTACAATTATTCCTTTCCTTTAATAAACTAAATAAAACTAATCCATCCCTAATTAATTTCTTTCCTTATTCAAACAAATCCATACAAACCCTAATCCCCCTACCCTCTCACTATAAAAATAGCACAAAACCAACCCTATGGCTCTCCTCTCATTCACGGCAAAAAAAACACAAACAAAACCCTAGCACACTCTCTCCCACCTCTCCTCTCTCTCCCATTCGACATCACCCACTACCTCACAGCAAACCAGCAACCCACCTCCAAAAACGCACTAATAAATCAGCCAAGACTCCACGTAGCCCTTCCAATAACGCCAAGCCAGCAGCCCCTCACGTCCCTTACCTCTAGCTCAATCTCACAAAACAAAACACAAAGCAAATAACCCTAAACCTCTCGGCCACTCTCTCTATCTCTCAAGAACCGTATACACATCCCCTTAAACACCACTATAACCACCGAAACTCACCCCTACACATCAGCCCTTTAACCACAAAAATAGCCCCAAATACTTGAAACAGTGACCATAAAACATCACCGAAAGAGTAGCGAAATACAGTAAAAACAGCAGCAAAACAGGGAGAACGACGACTCAAAATAGTGAGACAACGAACGAGAGCAGTGAACCAGTGAACCGGAGGAGTTACGAAGCGTTAGCCCTTCCGACGATCGTGTACCGTACATCCGAGAGGTGATTTAAGAGGTTAGACCTGATGGCACTCTTTCTATTTATTGTCATTCATTTTTTTAATTGTTTTATTCGCATGAGAGTCGTTTGTTGAGGCATGATGTGAATTCCGGATGAACGGAATGCGTGTTCTCTTTTGTGGTATATCGGATGGAAACCCGGACGTAAATTCCGTAGCCGAATCCAAATGGATGGTAGTACGGTCTGCACTCGGGATACAACTCCATGTACCACTTGAGAGATACATGTATTTCGTTTCATCCAAACTTGTATTTGAGCATGATGTAGTTAGTACGTTATTTATTTATTTAGCTTGATTAGGCCTAGTGCGTTATTTATTCTTAAGCATGATTTAGCCCTTAGTATGTTAATCTTTATGCATGATTTATGTGTCCATGTGATTAGATATGTCGTTGTTGTGATCCTGTTTGAATGCGGTATCTAAAACCATATGAATGTATGCAATCTGCCAGTTCCCGTTCGAACGCGTCATCGAACGCAACTCGAACGCATGCTCCGGCCCTCTACCGTTCGAACGCGTTTACGAACACCACTCGAACGCGCATACTTTCTGTTTTATCATGCATCAGGTCTTACCCCGTTTGAACGCGTCCAAGAAGGCAACTCGAACGCGAGCCTTCTGACTGACGTATGAACGCGTTTACGAACGCTACTCGAACGCATGCGTACTGAACTGGTTCTTTAAGCATACTTCATGCATGCTTGTTCCCATTAGTTACTCTTTTTACACTGTATATCTAGTTACCTCTCTTTAATACACATGATCGTGCAATTGCCATTTATAGGTGTTTCCGCATGTATAAGTACAATGTGTTTATGAGATTACATATTTGTCGTTATTCCAATTCATTTGTATGCATGCTTGTATGATTATCGTTTACTTGCGTTTCCGCATCCATGAATATAACGTGCTTATGGAGTTGTATGTTTGTCGTTATTCTGATTTACTTTCAAGCATGCTTAGATATAGGATATATGCAAACTTAGATGTGAGCCTTATTCTCATGCATGTGAACTTAGAAGTAGAATACTCCTTGGAAATAAATATTGCTTAGGCTTGGTTAAATTATTGTACAAATCATTTCATTACAAGTGGCATAAGTAATGGACCATTCCGAACCCAACGGTTTGAGGTCTTCCCTTGCGAGGGGTGAGTGCGGCCTTAAATCTTTGTCCCGGTTCACACCGGGTGGTGACTCCATTATTCTCCAGTTTAGTCCCCCGCGGGCTACTCCATACTCCCAACCGAGCCGCGAGCCCGGAATAGCATGCGCCGCCCAGTTCCCGTGTCCCATAATCCCTTATTCGCAAGGTGGTAGACTGGTCGCCTCCAGTCTTGGTTTAGCTTTCTACTCATTGCTACTTGCACTAGGTCAAAGTAGATCATGTGATGTGACGTTCCATATCAACATACTATATTGCCTTTTACGAAATAGTCTCAATAATTATACATATTATCATCCTCAAAGGATGCCCAGTGTCGAAACCGGAGAACCTTCAAAGTACTTGATGTAACTCAAATCTGACTATTTGAATAAATGATCTGAACCAGACACAAAGTGTGTGTGTGCTAAGGTTCTTTTACAGCTTGATCTTTGGGTAAGCCAACTCAATGATTTTGTTTCAAAGAATGGGATTGAGGGGTCAAACCAACCCAGATGTCTTGATCATGCTCTGTAATTACTTCTCCGTACTCAATGTGATATGATTTTCTTTTCCTTTTCTTTCATCTCTTTTTTTGTCTTTTTTTTACACACCTACCCTTTAAGGTAGCATTTCTCCTCATGGTGGTCCTAATACTCGCCCATGGGTAGCTTCACGCTTATCAGTTATAAGTGGTTTATATTTTTCTACTTTAGAGACTTTTCTTTTGTATCCAACCATACCACATATCGTAACACAAGTGAGTCAGGATGGACATCTAAGCGAACGGTCATTCATCGATCCGTGATCTCTTCAACTAGTCACATTGCCGACTACTCAGGATTTCTCTGCTAAGATCCTATAATTAAGTGCTCGCGAGTCTAGTCAAGATCAACCATTCAAAACGCCGGATGAGAGTACATCTCGCACTTATCGTCTCTAAGGTTTCACTCTAAAGCAAACAATTTCATCATCGGACTCACGCTTAACTATTGAGAAAAAAAAATCGAACAAGTAGGCAAAAATCAATGTCTTTATTAAAAATGCAGGATTGTAATCAAATAAACCAGGGAAAACATCTTCATCGTCTACATCATTGCCTTCTTCCTTGGCCTATGGTTCTTCATTGCTGCCATCCCCTATCCCCATGCAATAAGCTTGGTGGTTGAGAGTTTGGAGGACAAAGGTTTCGGGTAGGCCGGAGTTGATCATGTAGGTGGGTGGTGGAACAGAGTGGTAGTTAGGTAGAGGGTTTCTGTGTGTGTTGGGTTGTTCTTTTTCTGGATCGGGTATTTTATGGGCGTCAATGAGGTCTTGGATCTCATGCCTAAGGCGGGCGCAGTTGTCGGTGTCATGGCCTTTTTCTTGATAGAAGTAATAGTACAGGTTTAGATTGAGGTGAGGTGGCACAGGGTTTGGAAATGGTCTAGGTTCTAAAGGTTTTAGGATTCCTTGTATTTTCAGCTTTTCAAACACCTTTGACAAAGGTTTACCAAGATTGGAGAATCGCCTATTTTTGACGGCAGCGACCTCAGCAGTAGCGGGCTTAGTCTCAGAAGGCCCCCCAATAGCCCTTCTATTCTGGCCATAGAACTTTCTGTTCTCGGCTTTTTCCTCCTCAATATCTATAACAGTCTCTCTCAACTGTCGAAAATCACCAATCATAGAGGTCATCCTCCTCAGTTTGCCGTAAATAGAGGGCTTAATACCCTTGATGATCATCTTGATCTGGTCCTTCTCCAAGGGCCGAGTCTCCATCTTCAAAAGCTGGCTCATCCAGCGATCTACATAATCCTTGAAGCTCTCATCCGGCTTCCATTTGGTATTCTCCAAGTCGCGAATTGACAAGTCGATCTCTAAATCAGTGACATAATGATTCAGAAAGGCCTCCGCCAATGCCCTCCAATCATCCTTGATCTTCCTCTCAAGGCCATGATACCACACCACGGGCGCTCCCTCTAGCGACATCCCGAACATCTTCTGAACCTGACGCTTCGATAGACCCACCGAACTCATCACAAAAACATATTGTCGAATATGGACCCTCGGATCCCCGTTCTCGTTGAACTTGGCTATGTCGGCATCTTGAACTGCGAAGGCAGCTGCTCTTCGAAAGTCATCATATCGTAGTCTAACAAATCTTCATGTTTACCCTTTAGCTTACGAGTAACTGACTTTACCTGATCCCTGAGCTTCTGCAATTCGGCCTGAGACCCGGCTACCCTTCCCGCGGCATACTCAGCAATGTCATCATCAAAAATAGAGATCTCATCACTCATCCTGTTCGGAGGCTCTTCACGCCTGACATTATCAGAGCTTCATGCCCCTCCGGCACGGGGCACTGCCATATTGGCCACAGCGACGGTCAAAGCTTGCAAATGCTCGGTAACCTTAGTGAGATTAGTCTCTAGTTGATCCATGTGAGAACCCTCGTTATCTGACTCACTCATGTTCACTAACGGTCTTTTGACGAGTCTTCCCTCTTCTCTAACCCAACGAAAATCTATGATGGCTTTTAACTACGAGTCAGCATGGTACATGTATACGTGCGATGCATGAAATATATAAAATGCGTGTGGTAATCAAACAGAATATATCCTTCCGACCTTATTTCTCCCATACTCGTGGTAAGCCTATTTTTGGTTCTAGATGCGGCTCATTCTATGCACCGATGCAAGGTACACAAAATCGCTCTCTCCTATGCTACGGGGTGAACCTCGGCTACCTTGGTCCCTTTCCATCAGTAAAAGATAAAGACCACCCATTAACAACATGGACTAAGCCTATTATGGGATCACGCCATTGTCTAGAAACGACGAATTGGGCTTTCGGCAACCGTGGTCATGGGGATGAATTTAGAAGCTTCCAAAAGTATACAAACATGCCATAACAAGGCGTATCCTTTCTGGAGGAAAGCCAGTGTGGATATCGGACTCATGCTTCCGATATATTTGGATCATGTTTGGACTTTCTAAGCCCATCAAGGTTTTCATACAAGTTGGCCCATTATCATTTTAAAGCATTCAATCACAATATTGCGAGGTGCAAACTTGTCCCAGTTGCAAAAAGGCCCAAAAGGTTTACACTTTTGCAATAACGTGGCTAAACAACTTCAAATGATAGGGGCCCCAAACACAAAGTGGCTCATCGGCATTTTAGAAGCTTTTGGCCCAATTGTCATAAGACACAAACTCGTCCCAGTTTAAATGGCCTAACAAGTTCACATCTCATGACAATAAGTCCAAATGAATCCAAATGTTGATGGTCCCAAACACAAGCATAAATGGGTGGCTTCTATAGGTCATACAACTATGGTTCACACGCGGGTTTATAGGAGTATAGATAAAGGCTCCCACCGATGAAGGATTGTCCACAACTAGGTCTCCCCATTCAAGGGTTCGAGTGACCAAGTGAGTGCACCTTTTTTTATACCTTAAGGTACGTGCCAACGAGTGATGGTACCATATAACGATCTGCCGCTTCGAGCGAAAATGACTTCACGATACATGCATAACTGTCAAATGGATTCCTCTATTGAAAATTCCCCAGAGGGAGGGTGGAGCGAACTCTCTTAAATACCCTTACCTCTTAGGCTCTTATCGCCTTGGTGACAATAATAAACAATAAATTCTCCAAATTAGTACATCGCTTTAAATATACTTTAAGGTAAGCTTCGAGTAAATGATTATCTAGATGTCTTCACAGCTTTTCCTTTTGGCTATAAAAATGTAGTGAGTGAAGGAAGACACCAAATCATTATCTAACTCTAATAATACCTTTGGTTAAATCAATTTTAGACAAGGTTAACTAAAGCAAAAATCACAAACATTACAAGACATTATTTCGGGTCCGATTCTCTATCCCCAGTAGAGTCACCAGACTGTAGAACACAGAAATCGGCGACGCTGTCCCGGGCTCGAGGCCCGGTCGGGAGTACGGAGTAGCCCGTGGGGGACTAAACCGGAGAAATAAAATTGAGTCGCCACCCAGTGTGAACTGGGAAATGATTTAAGGCCACACTCACCCCTCGCAAGTGAAGACCTCAAACCGTTGGGTTCAGAATGGTCCCTTACTTAAGCCAATTATAATGAAAGGATTTATGCGATAATATAATCAAGTCTCATACAACACATGCAAGATAATTTAAATAAACACACGAATTCGCACACCCATAAACGTATTGAACAATGAAGCGTAATAATGTAACTAACAACAACTATAAAGGCATTAATAACAAAAGCGAGCATATAATCTCATGAATCATATCAAATGAATAAATACGGGAACATAAATAATTAATAACGGTAAAAGCGTCGATAATGAAATGATATGGTTAATTATGTAATGCAAAGGAAATGACTAAATAAGCAAATGTGCACGAAATATGAGGAAAAGAAGTCGATCCACTGCATGCACGTTCGTGGAGCGTTTGATAACGCGTTCGAACGGTAAACAGAATGCATGCGTTCGAGTAGCGTTCAGAAACGTGTTTGAACGAAAATGAGATAGAATGCATACGTTCGTGTAGCATCCAGAAATGCGTTCGAACGGACCGAGGCAGAATACATACGTTCGTGTAGCGTTTGATAAAGCGTTCGAACGAGGTTACCAAAATGGTATTTGAAATGACACAAACACATGCGTGAATAAACAAATACATAATATAGGACCTCGTATGCCCGATTGAACATATCTCACGTTCAATCGAACGTACTTCGTCCAGCGCGGCAAAACATCGTGGTAAAGGTAGCCTTTAGGCTTTTTATCCCTCAAATAGAGGACCTTTAATCCAACGTGATTAGCCCATGCGCACTAGATTACAATGCATGAATAAACAAATAAATGATATGAGACCTCGTATGCCTGATTAAACATATCTCACGTTCAATCAAACGTACTTTGTCCGGTGCGGCAAAACATCGTGGTAAAGGTAGCCTTTAGGCTTTTTATCCCTCAAATGGAGGACCTTTAATCCGACGTGATTAGCCCATGCGTACTAGATTACAATGCATAAATAAATTAACAAGGAAATGTCATGTGGAAAATGAATAACGGAATAATAAAATACAAACAATGAATGAATGTAAAATTAAACAACTAAATGAAACACGTGCTTGGAAGTTTCTCAAACTGTACGTGGAGTTGTATCCCAAGTACAGACCGCACTACCATCCATGCGGATTCGGCTACGGAATTTATGTATTGGTTTCCATCCGATATACCGCGAGAGATAACACAAAATCATTCATCCAATAACAGTAATACTCATAAACCATCAAGATGCACGCAAAGAAATAATAATAAACAACCGAAAAGATGAACGAAAATAAACAAATGGTGCCCTCAGGTCTTACCTTTTAAGTCGCTTCTTGGAAGTGTGTTACGTCGTTGTCGGAAGGGTTAATGCTCCGCAACTTTTCTGGTTCGCTGGTTCAATATTTTCCTTCGATGTTTCGCTATTTTGGGGTTGTTTTGCCGCTGTTTTGGGGTTGTTTCGGGGACTGTTTTTTGGGGTTATTATTCGGTGAGGAGCTTGTTCACGTTGAATGTGGGCGCTGAGTGTGTGTAAGGTGTGTGTGCGTGACTTGGGTTTATTTGGTCGGCAGGTGCGTGTATGAGGTGTGGTGAGAGGCCTGTGTGTTTATGGCTTAGCTGTGCATTTTTTTTTGTTAAGGCAGGGGCTGTTGAACGTGGATTTTTTTTGTTTGACGTTGTTTTTGGCTGGAGGTTGGAGGGGCCGTTCATTTAGCTTAGGGTTTTATTTGTTTGTTACTAGCTATGTATTTGCCTTGTGTGAGGTCTGTGGTGTGGTTGTTGGCTTAGGTTTTTTGTTGTTGCTTTCGTTTGATGGAAGGTTACTGTTTTGACTTGGTTTTGTTATTTGATTCTTCGGTGTGGGTTGCTAGTTCTTGTGTATTTGTGTTTTTTCGAGTGGGTGTTAGGTTTCTTCATTCTTGTGTTTGTCGAGTGAGGTTGAGAGAGAGATGATGAGGTAGTGATTTTGTCCTTTGAGTTGCCCCCCCCCTCCGAGAGAGTGTTCCTGACTAGGGTTTTTTTTATAGAGAGATAGGAAGAGGGAGAGGGCGTGAGAGTGTGAAGAGAGAGGATTAGGGTTTGTTACTTTCATGCATGCCGAGAGAGGAGCAAGTTCTTAGGGTTTGTTTTATTTTTGTTTTGGTTGTCGTCTAAGTGAGAGAGGATGTGAGAAGTGAGCCCCAGGGTTTGGTTTGTGTGCCTTTTTATAAGAGTGGGCTAGGGTTTCCTTGCATAGGATTTCAAGAAGGAAATGAATCAAGTAATAAAGGGATATATTAAGTTATTAAGGGAAATAGATCATGTAATTTTGGTGGGGGTATATTTAATCAAATTATTTAGGAAAGAATTTGTGTATTTTTGGTGGGGAATATCTTTGATTTGGAAGGTGGTTGGATTTGATTGGATTTAAATCTTTGGTAATTAGGAAGGTGATTTATTTAGTTTAGGAAGGGGATTTATTTAATTAGGGATTTATTTTGATTTTAATTGGATTTGATTTAATTTAATTGGATTTAATTTAATTTAATTTGTGACATGTGTTTTAAATGTTTTAATTATTTTTGGATTGGGCTTGGGCGAAATGGGCTTTGGATGGGTGCGGGGGTTTTGGGCCGAAGCTTAATATTTTAAAATAGAGATTAATCGGGTGAACCTGAGGCCAATTAGCAAGTTAAATTTGTTGATGTAATTATTTATTGAATTTTTTCCTTTCCGACGTCCGTTTCCCGCGACTTCCGCAACTTATCGGGTAGTGCCTCCATACGAGTCTCATCATTGGGCTTATATGCAAAAATGCATTGTCTACACAAAGACCTTATCGGTTAAAGTGTTTGAAGGTAACCTAGAGGGTCTACAATTACATGACATGTCTCATTTTCTCCTGTGCAAGTGGGAGATTGTTGGGATATATGCCTTAAAACTTCATGTACTGTAAACAGAGTTATTTGTTATTAAATAAAAGATGCAATATTCATTTATCAAGTGCTTAATTTAAATTGGATATTATAAATTATCATGTTTACCCTTGATTACTCATATGTCTTCAGACTTAGTGTATGAGTGTCGTACAGAAGAGGATTTAAGTCTGAAGGTAGTAATCTAAAATAGTCCATAGAGAGCAAACAAAGCGGATACTTTGTTTGTGGTTTATCTATAGCTGTGGTCCATTCTATAATTATATAGCGACCTTGATCCGGGATCGTCCATGTGGTGACATGAGAATAGAGGCATACTTGACATAGATATAAATGAGTTTCTTACAATACCTGTTTAATGAAGAAATTCATGTCAATCTACTAGATGGTCATATATGTTATTTGATTTACAAATGTGAGGTTGGTGTAGCAATCCCGACCAATAGCTATATACTTTGGGGACATGGTTTGGTGTGTAACTGTGGACATTTTACGTAGATATAGAGTTCACTCCTTCTTGTGAGAAGTAGATGAGTATTTTCCTTAAGGGTTGATTTGGTACTTGAACGATTAGAGCGCTCAAGTCTTTTTATTACGAATAGAAAGATTAATATTCATAATAATTATGAATAAATTGTTCATTAAAGAATCAAATGTACTTAGGTAAAATAATTAGAGGGGTATAATAGACATTATGATCCGACTGTAATTATGAGATACTTGTGAATGATCAATTCATATGCAATGACTATATCAATGGACACCAACGTAGTTTGGCTTATATTATCCATCTACGGCAACGAGAGTGCAACTTCAGGTTTTTAGTGGAATAACCTGAAGTTATTAATTCAGAATATTTAGTAAAAGAATTTAATTAATATTCTTGGATTATTGGAGCTCGGAACCGTAGGTCCATTTGGTCCTAGTGTTAGCTCGATATACTATAGCAAATTAAATATAATTGGATAGTCTAATTATACACTCACATACATATATTATTATTAATAGGATTAATAATATATTTTATCACACATGTAACTTTATATTATATTTAATATAAGGTTTTTATTAAATAAATGATTATGAGATAATCATTTAATTTAATGTATATATATTAAATTTTTTTATATTCATTTATTGTAATGATGAATTTTTCAAATATGATTTATAAAAAATACCATTTCATTAATATTTTTTACACCTTTTCAACATAACATTTAATTGTCATTATGCTGACAATTAATAAGTTGGTTGATATAAATATTAGGTGTAGAAAATAGGGGTTGTTGAATTTATGAGATAAATATGCTTAGGTTTTTTGTTTAACATTAACCCTAAGTATATAAATAAAAATTATTTTTTTCTTTACAAGATTTGATTCTTGAAAAACCTAGCCACCTTTGTTCTTGTTTTCTCTCAAGTGTTGAAAGAAAAAGAAAAAGAACAAAAGAGAAAAGAAAATTCTTGTGTGAAAAATCTTAACTCAGTCTCTAAAGTGTTTAGGGAGTTGGTTTCAAAACCTTGTTTGAATCTCTAAAGAGTTTAGGGATTTGGTTTTGAGAGTGAAATCCACACTTCTTTTTGTTGGTAGCGAGACAGCTCGAAAGATCATTCGGAGTTAGAATAAACTTCTCTTTCTTTTCTCTATACACATGGAAGGTTTTGTGTTTGGAGTTTGGATATAGCACCAAGATAGCACCCAAGATGGTACACAAACTTTCAGGAAGAAGCCAGTGTGTCGCAACTCCCACTCAGCGTCGTGATATGCCAAAGAACAAAATCTAGGCAGACACTTTCAGACTCTTTGCGTCGCGACGATAACGCTATCGTGTTGCAACACATAGACGAGCGAGTCCCGACATCAACTCCTTCACGTCGCAACACAGTTAAGAACCAGAACCAGACAGAAAGCTGTGACATTGAGCGTCACGACGCGGGGCTTAAACACAATGGAGTTTGGTTCACCTCATGCACGAGAACTGTTCAGGAGATGTTCCAAGACTGGAATATTTTTAAAAACAGAAGCACAACATCAAAACATGGGTTGGTCAAATCCGACAAAAGAGGGAGATGGCAGAAAAAAATTTCAAGGTCGAGAATGAGAGAGTTTTTATATTTTATATTAAGGGGGAGTGGGTTTATATTTTTTTTTGGTGGGGAGTAGGTTTATCTTTTTATTTGCTCTTTATATTTCCTTTGGTTTTCACGAGAATGGGAGAGTTTTTATATTTTATATTAAGGGGGAGTGGGTTTATATTTTTTTTTTTGGTGGGGAGTAGGTTTATCTTTTTATTTGCTCTTTATATTTCCTTTGTTTTTCACGGGTATTTTGTTATTTGTAGCTATTTCATATGAGCAATTTATTTACGGTGGCATTGCGTCTTCATCGACTTGAAGACTATTTATTGATTAGGTGTTAGATCGTGTCTCATTGTAATAAGTGTATGTTTTGATGGTTGGTAGGTGACTATTTTATTTTTACAACTATTATCATAGTATTTGTATTATGTAGTTTTGTCACGGAATGCCAAATGAGAAGATCGTTGGGTCCAGTTTTGGTAAGCAACTTCCGTAACAAAAATAGTTCAATTGAATTGTAATGAATCTTGAAGATCTCGGAGTAATTGGATAAGTATTTGGAAGACTTTGCATGAAGATATCAGAA